>VZSE01007212.1:1120373-1273785 GCA_013398275.1 Promerops cafer
GGGGGACGGGACGGGACACAGGCGGGACGGGGGCTGCAGAGGAGGGCCGGCGGGTGTTGGTGGTGGTTGTTTTATCCCTGCCCGCCTCCCGCGGGGAGCAGCCCGCGCCTCTGCCTGCGTGTGGGGGGGTGTGTGTGCGCGGGTCCGACATCAGTTTCAGTGATCTTGTAATCTGATCCCTTCTGACTCACTCGCACTGACTGACATTTCTGATTTGGTTCAACAAAAAGAGCAGGGGGGAGGAGAAAAAGAAGAAAAAGAAGAGAGGGAGCAAAAGAAAAAAAAAAAANCTGGGAGACGACAAGAAAGTGGCCCGGAGTAGAGCCGGGAACAAAGAACTTCTCGCCCAAGTGGGTACGTACCTGCCGCCGCTGCCGCCGAGCCCCCGCGCTGCCCATGGGCAAGGGCCGGGGCCGCCGGCTCGTCCCCGCGCCGGTCCCCCGCCGCCGCGGCTAGCGNTGACTGACATTTCTGATTTGGTTCAACAAAAAGAGCAGGGGGGAGGAGAAAAAGAAGAAAAAGAAGAGAGGGAGCAAAAGAAAAAAAAAAAAAGTATCCCCAAATCCACCGCTTGGTAGCAAGCAGTTTTGGTAGGGAAGGGAGAACCCCTCCGTCCCGTCCCGTGCCGCCTGTCCCCTCCAGCCCCGCCACCGCCCCGCATTGTTTTGGCTCGGCGCAGCCACCGAAGGAGGGGAACAAACACATCGCGCCGAGGTACTCACGTGTCGGAAAAGTTGTCCCTCTCTCTTTTCTTCGTCTCGCGCGCTCCTCTCCGCCGCCTCCTTCAAGTTTTACAGATGTTGCAGGGCTGCTCGTCGTCGCCGCCCCCTCCTCCCAGCGCTGCCCTCTGGATCAGATCAAGGGAAAGGCTCTTTAGGGATAACTCCCGATTCAAACACCCTCCGCTAAACTTTCCCCCTTCCCTCCCCTTCCTCTGAGCGGCGGAGAGGGCTCCGCTCTCCTTCCCCCCTTCCCTCCGCCCGTTCGGGACGCGGCTGGCTGCTGCCCGGGGCGCGGGTGCCCCGGGCCCGGCAGGGAGCGGGGCTGCTTGCCTGGGGGAGCGGCGGAGGGCTGCGCCCCGGGGTGCGGGTCGGGCCGCGGCCTGCTGGGCTGNCAGCCAGGAGGCAGCGCGGGGCGACGGCGGGCCCCCCCGGAGCGGCCCCTCCGCCTCGGGTCGCCCTTCTTCCCTCTCCCTTCTCTCCCGCTCCATCCTCCAGCTCAGCCTGCATCTGCCGCCCCGTTTCCCGCGCACCGATGCATTGGACACCCCCTTCTCCCGCCCGCCAAAACTTCAGGGCTTTTGGGGGGAAAACGTGCCCTTCGGGTGGGTTTCTCTGTGTGCTGCGGCTTCTGGGCTCGCGTTTGCTCTGGCGCCGCAGGCTGACTTGACTGAAGGACTTCAAGGAAAGTTTCACCTAAGCCATGTGACACCGAAAAATAGCTCTTCTGGGGAAAAAATACAAGTGCTTGGGCGAGGGGAAGGTTGGCGCTGATGCCTGCGCCTGCTCTTCCTATCCCAGCTCACCTGCCAGCCTCCGCAGCACCCTGCCAGGCTCCTCTGGCCTTCACCCTACAAAATAGGACTCTCCGCTGCCTCCCTGTTCAGCCCTCATCTCCGTTCTTCCCCCGGGCTCCTTGCGAGCAGGTTTCCCACAGCAGCATGCTGCGGTTCAGAAATAGCAGGAACCAGGATGCCACTTGTTCCAGTATCTCCATCCGTCAGGAAATGATGTGTCCTGACAAGACATCTTGCCTTTTTCTAGTTCTGCAGATGGCTCCCCTGATACTAAAAAAGTCTGAGAAACCGTAAATGAACATTACCACAACCATTTTCCATCAAGTGACAAGGTGGGACTGGCTCTCGGGAAAAGTATGTATGTATGTGTGTACATATATATATATATATATATATACGTATATATATTTAAGTTGTTGCCATCACAATTTCAGATACTTCATATGCACGTTTGTTCATAACCTGGCTCACAACGCAACCAAGTAAAGATTTGTTGCTGATACACGCAATTCAGCAAGGTGCCCGAGCTCAGGCTGCATTTGGAAAGTCCCCAAAAAATTAGTGGGTCTTGAAAAAAAAGGTATGTTTGCTGATAGAAATGAAAGACTGGCTTTTGATGCTATGCATTTCATAAAGTTTCCTTTAGTCTCACCATTGAAAATGTTAATTTTATTACAAAACAAAACTGCAGGTATTTGTGGTTTGAGGTGACTTGGTCCACAAGTTTTTTTAGAAACAAAGAGAAAGCAGTCTTACCTGACTCAAAGGGCCACTTCAACCCTAATTTACCCAGGCTAACTGGTTTGGAGTTGTTTTTCACCTGGAAGTTTTTTCTAGGTACAAGAAGTAGCTTTAGAGAGATGCCTACAATACATGGATGTCCCTGGTATGGTCAGACTAATTGCCCTGGCAGTCGAAGGGATGCTTTTTTTTGTGCAGGTTTTACAGCACTGTTTTTAGGTCAGCACACCCTGACTTCCAGGACAGACACAGTAGTCAGATGCTTTCACACTGACTGTGAGGTGCACATCATCCAAGCTGCCACGCACACACGTGCACTGTTGGAGGTGGGCACCGGGGACCAGGATGAGAGCCTGTGCCCCGGGGCCATGCCTCCGTGGCCAGCGATTTCACAGCACACCAAGAGACAAATCTGCCCCTGCTCAGAAGGAGCAGCCCCTGGTTGCCCAAGCGATCCTGCTGACAGGCATAGCGCTACACAGGGAAGAGTCATGTGCAACACTGGGATCTGAATACCAATACGAAGAGCTGATATTCTTCCAACTTTTTTATCTTATATGACTTCCTTTTCCAGTCTCATGTTCCCAGGAAAACGTTAGCTGTTTCATGATATATGATAATAGTGGTGTAGTACTGCGGATGTTTTGTCTTAGCTATGTGTACTATATATACCACCATATGTATGTACTTTAGGTAACATGTATACCACCCCCAATGCATATATATGTGCTTGGGGAGTGGTGGTGTACAGAATGATTAGGCAAACCTCAGGTCCCTTTACAGATCTGTTTAAGAGCAATATGATTCCTTCAGCCCATTGTACCCTTCTCTCATTTTCTGCCTATTGCATATTCCTTTCTATTTTATGCAATCAATTTTCTTAAACTCTTTTTTTCCTCTTTGTATAATGAAAACCCTTAAAAGTAACAGGGGAAATTAACCAACACCCAAAATGATACTTGGTAAAAGAAACAAATTAATGTGGAAAATCCTGTTTGATTAACCATTTATAATTCAGTATTGCTGATGTTAAGATACTGCTTTTAATAATAGCTTAAAAGACATTCAAACTGGGGCATGATTTTAAGTTGAGGCTGGGCCTTCAAAATAGTATTCATCTTAGACTTTTTTAAAAAGAAGTTATTTCCTCAGAGTTTGGACATCTTGTTACATCATAAAACAACTTTTTTTTTAGTTTTTGGGTTTTTTGTTTGTTTGTTTTTAATATTATTCACAACAACTCTGCTCAAGACACATATTTCTAATTTGAGATAAATAACCCCAAACATTTCTCTACACTCAACTCGCATCAACATTAAGGCAGACAAAAAAATTATAAACTAAAGAGGTGATAGAATGCTTTAAGATTTGCTTATGAAAAATAGCCTTCTGATGCATTTCTGAGCAGTGAAAGTCTTGAGAAAAGGGAAGCACAGAAACAATAACTGAAGTTTCTGCCGGTGCCTGTATCTGCTCAGGCCAAGCAGAAAATAAAAACTGATGGTGAGTGAGTGACATTTGCCATTTGAAACTTATTGTAAATGTTTCAACACCTTGACAATGAAGAGTGCGAAAGAAGTTTAGAACATCCAAGATCCTTCAGCTAAACAAAATGAAAATGGGCAGCTCTGTTCAGGGAGGTGCCTTTCTTACCATCTTTTATGTCTGATTCAGAGGTATCATACTTGAAAGATACAGTGGTAAGACAAAAACTACACATTAATAAAACGTAATGATTTTTCCATGTCTGGATTGCCCCTCCAAGAGAAACTGACCTCTGAGATTTGCCTGTGATGTTTCCCTGCAAGTAGGAATTAGCTCCTGCAGAAGACCTGTTGACCCGTGCCAAAACTCATTTCTCTGACTCAATATGCCGCAACCACAGGGCATTTCTGCCATAAGTTATATAATGCATGATACTTTTGCATTTCTTCAGCCTACCTTTTGTCCCCACTTCTTCTCGGCCTCTGACTTGAAAATTACAGGCCTCCAGGCTGTGTGCTTGTCTTCCCTTTTTGCTGCACCTGTTGTTACAGGGAGGCACAATCCCAAGGAGCAGGGACTCTGCTCACATGAGCTATATGCAAAAGACCTGATACTCAGTGATACCAAGAGCCAGTCTCCTCACCACTCCCAGTTGCACCCCCCTCCACTTTCTCTCCAATCCCAGTGAATGCTCTACAGGACATATTCAAAGACTATGGCTGTGGCTATTTATCCAGGTGACATCCACTAGAAGACAACACTTTTAAGACAGTCCCTTTCTTGCCAGTAGGCAAATACCTTACAGGAATAAATTCTATGAAATAGACAGGTCTGCTGTGCTTTCACGGGGCAACCTCGGGAAAAGCACCAGAATATGGAGGAACGGCACTGATTTCTGGTCATTAATGCAATATCCATCACACGAGAACTTGACCAGTACATTTTGCCCCCACCTATGCATCTCCCTTGTTACATGGGACCTCTCACAGCAGAGAGGTCTCAAGAAGTACCTAGTGAAAGGAAAAGAGGAGTATGAGATGGTACCATGTCAAAATCCTCAAAGTCTGCAGATGCTGCAGCTGGGGGCACAAGGAAAGGTTCATGGCCTAAGGTGGGATGCAGAACTGGTGTGTGGAGGCAACCACCTTTGGGAAGGATATAAAAGTCAGGCAAAACCTTATCTGCAGTTACTGTCAGGGAATTGGTTTAGAAAAGGCAAATGGTGTGGGGTCTGAGTAGGGAAATAACTCATTTTCTGGAATCTCTTGGTTTTGAAAAAAATTATAAACTGATGTACCACTGCACACTAGTGTAAATTTGTAACTTTGGAGTCTTTCATTATTTGGATTTTTGATTTTTATTATTTTCATTGAAAAAAAAAAAGAAGGAAATTGATCAGCAAATATCCAGATGTGTCAAAGTAGCAACCTACATTCAAGAATCTTAAGTTTTCTAAGGATGCTCATTGAAGCCTTTCACAGACTTGATATATATAATTCCTTCTGGCAGTCCATAGCAAGGAACCTCTGTGTCTTTCTCCTTCTGCTAACACTGGGGATATTGCTAGATTTCAGTGGAAAAAGGACTGATCCCTAGTGATCAGATTTATCTTTCTTTCTACTCTAGCAGATCATCTCTTGTACATCATCCTATTTCTCTGAATGTCTAATCTAACTAACCTAGCTATTTATAACATGTATTCATCACTAGGTTTTTTTGAATGCTGTATAATGAAACTAAACAGATCAAAATGCAGTAGTTTTTTAGCCTCTTCTCTCTTATAATTATGTAAAATTACATATTTCTTTTTCCAATTCTGTTGTGATTACTGAAGGAAAATTAAGGCTAAGAGCTGAGTTTTACACACAGACAAAAAGGACAATTTTTTGCAGAAAATTCTATACTTTTGGGCTGTCTGCATAGAAAGTCTGAGCTCTCTATCTCTTAAATACAAACTTTTTTCAAAATACTTTTACCCTCCTTGACTTTAGATGTATGTTTGCATTAAAACTCTTCATTAATATGAACATTCTTCAGAAGAATATTTTCTTTTTACAGGAAATTAAAATGGTGTTGTTCTGCATGAGATATTTTGATATATGAGCATAAATACACCAAACAAACAAGCAGCTTGTGTTTCCTTTGTTTGCTCTTAAAAGCTCCCTATACATGTTAATTATCAGGCAGGTAGCATATGAGGGAAGAGCAGAGTGACTCTTACTGGCTACATCCAATAAAGACACAAAAATCATAACATTTCACGCAGAATTGGCATAAATAATCTGTTTATCTCCTTTTTGCCATGCTATAATACGAAATTAAATTGCTAGCGGTGGTGATATTTAGATTGTTATAATTAGCTAGATCATCATTAACATCCCCTTTAAATGATCTGGGATACTTTCAACCTCTCTCTAGGGAGTTTTCTCAGCTTCTCTCCTAACTGAGCCATTGAACTACATGTGAAAGGATTTAGCAGTATTTTGTACGGTACAGTCACAAGCCCTTCTCCATGAGATGTAGTGTATATAGACTGTTCTGGTAGAATTTAAACTAATTCCTTGAATGAAATCACCTTTATCAGAAGACAGTTTTTTCTAGCATATCCAAGCCTGCATTACTATTGCCTATTATAGTTGTGTCAGTCGGGAGGGGGGGATGGGGAGAGTATCACAGATATATAAAGGATCCACCAAAATGTCTTTTTTTTTGCCAGTTGTTGATGCAGTGAATAGGACAGACACATTCTGAGGTGAATTCAGACACTCACCTAGGAAATGACTAGGTTTTCCCCTAAGTTTTAAATCTACTAACCAGCATTTTAAAGCATGCTCAAGTACCATGGAAGGCTTGTAGTCTTCAGACTTTTTGTCAGCCTCTTAAATAATTATTTCAGTAGCTGGTGGATGCCCATTGTTCTAGTCCAAATGCACATACAATGGCTTTGTTTGCTTTTTTTTTTTTTAATGGCAATAGAAAAAAGTAGGTTAATAGCTTCTATTTCACCCTGGCCTTGTATAGCTGTAGAGACACTGCTTAGTGGGCATTTGCAAATGTCTTTTTCATAATATGTTAATGCACTACTACTACACTTCTAGCAGATCATCCCCAGTTAGAGTTGTCCCAGGTAAGGCGTGATAATTGTTTTTGTAAATCAAGTAGCATCGCATGGGCATTAAGGGGCCCCTAAGGACTGCTAGTTTATCCTCTTGGCCACCTGGGTGCAGATTCCAATCTAGTCAGGAATCCAGCCAATCTACTGGCCTTAATCTGTCCTTGGTGGGCATTTGTCCTTACAGAAAGATACAGTGCAACATATTTGATGATATCTAGACAGCAGACATCTGAGATTGGTGAATCTAAAGCATGAATTTCTCATCCGTCAAGACCTCATGTTATCTATCTATCTATCTATCTATCTATCTATCTATCTATCTGTCTATCTATCTATCTCTACCTCTCTCAATCTCTGTATCTGTCTATACCAGTTGCTGACTTAGTCTCATTCTGACTGGGACACTGAACTGTGCACCCACCAAATGGATCAAATAAAATGCGTATACTGCATCAGACAATATTTTGAAGGGACTGTCGGTGACTGTGCTCCCACCCTTACTCCTGTCATCATGCTCCATATCAGGCTACAGTTCAGATAGACACTAAACCTCTAGTACTGGATAAAAAATGCCATGCCACTTCAGTATAAAGCTATTCTGTAGATAGAAAGTCAGGACATCAAGAAGTACTAAGGAGCTTGTACAGTTAGGATTTATATGAGATGAGATGAGATCGTTTCTAAAACTCTGCTGTCAGCATAAAAATAGCACAAGCTCTGTCTGGTTAATTTGGCAGAAAGGTGATCAGGTACTCACAGAAGATAAAGTTATTGCTGGTGTGTGACCCAGCAGCATGCACAGCTCTCATTAATGGCAGAGGACAACAGTCCCATGTACACACAATCATACAAAAATGCTGTCAGAGCCTTTCAATTTCCCTGCAGTTATTTTTCCTTGTGTCTCATTTATGTCAGACTATTTGAGTTCTGCCATTCCTTCTTCCATAATGAAGAACATCCACAAAAGCCTGGAAAGAACTGATTAGTAGGAGATTTGCACTATTTACTATTTCACAAGGTAGTAACACAAATTACCTCTCTGTTCCCCAAACTAGAAGTCTGGGTAACACCTCATTTGGAGACAAGAAGGAATCTGCAGCTTAAGGTCACACAGTCTTGTCCAAAGGGAAGCAAGGCCCTGCTACTTCAGAAGAAAAAAAAAAAAAAGCATACAATGACATGCCAGGTTCCTTTTACCAGGGCTTAATGACACACCCTTGCATATACAACTCTAGCAAGACAAACCAACCAAACATGGGATTCCAGGATAACAACCGATCCCACAATATGCCCCTCTTTCTTGAAACTGTCATCTTATTTAGCTCTTTGGTACTACTTTTTAAATTTTTCAGTCATGAAAAAGATAAAATCGAGCTCGATAAAGTTGAGCTCTTTCTGTCCAGATTTGAGGTCTTGGACTGAAAGACTAAGTAGATAGGTCTCAAAAGTACACCTTGCAATTTGGAAGTTTGGAGAGGAGTCCCGTGGATCAAAACCAGCCATCCTTGGCACTGGTCTGGCTGTAATGTTCACCACTAGCAATCCAGAGTGGAATACAATGCCAGGTGGTAGCTAAGAGTAACTGAACTTTCTGGCTCTTTTAGGGTTCTTTAGCAAGCCAGGGCATCCAGGGATATGCAAGTCTTAAGTGAAAGAAGATGTCACATTTTCATCAATCATGTCAAATACTAATCTTGCCTCCCAGTTCAGTATCAAGGCTCCCAGATTTCATTGAAGTGGATGCAATTTTTGCCATAGGCTTTGGTGGGCATGAGGGATGTAATTCAACAGTAAATTCTGAATTTTGCTGGAGTTACCCACACGCTGAAAGTAAATAGTAATCCTTTGTATGTTTACAGGATCTCATCCTAAGGAAACTATTTGGAAAATATGAGATAGAAGAGCATTTTTCTTAGGAAATTATGGTACCTTTGTCAACATGCCTCAAATTTGTCAACAGTTGGCAAGAATATCTAAAGTATATGAGACAAATTGGAAGAGCTATATGTTATTTTGCTTGAACCTAAAAGATTTCTGTCCTGTAGTGCTCAGGCAAACAAAAAGTCTGTGAATTTTACTTGAATAAACATTGCAGGCTGGTGCTAACTTGTCATTGGTGCTGAAACAGATGAGCAATTGGCCAACTAGGAAAACAGCAGACAAGGAAAACAATGTGAGACATGCTGTAATATATAGTCCTGAGTTTTGAACCAGTAAGACAAAGCCAAACACAAGTTTAGAAAAAAATCACCGGAGTTTTTAGGCAGGAAATATCTCTTCGCAGTCTGTACATTTACCCAGCACAGTAAGACCATGCTCCATCAAAGGCAGTAGAATATTTTACAATGGAGACCAACCATGGTTTTATGATTATCGTCATCAGTTCAAGTAACCACCACAAATAGCTAAGGAGAAAAAGCAAGCTTGCAGAATATCTCAAAGTCAAAAATTAAGCTATTAAAAATGAGACAAAAATTTTACATGCATTTAGGGTGAAGCATAATCCAAAAGAAGAATACCAAATACCATAAATGTGCATCTATACTATGTTCATTGTAAGTTTTCAACTTTTCCCTTTCCAGAAGTGCAGGTACAGTTGATGGATGAGTTCTTACCCTTTTGCTTGATCTATTATTTTACCCTCTCAATTTTGTTCTACCCTTGTGTTTATTTGTTTACTTTATTGAGCTTTTAAACTAGACTTAGAAATCAGATTCTTCCTATCTTTCAAAATATTAGTTACTAGGAACACAAACAGGACCAAACCACTTCCATTTTTATGTAGCTTTCTGAATGTATTTGGTGAATGATGGACATGATACCACACAGTACGTAATAAGAAATAGAGACATCAAAGTGTTCAAAACCAATGAATTTTACTCTCATCCATCAGGAGATGTGCTTTAAAAAGATGAAAATTCAACTAAAATGCTGCTGAAAGTTCTCACATCCTTCTGGTTACTCAGATAGTCAAAAGAATGCTATAGGAATTGAAACTGCACTACACTTAAAATTTTGCTTTGCACCTGTGAAGGCAGGGAATACACAGTATAAAGCACTATGATAGCTGATGCTCGCAGGATTCTGGGATCTGGAGTTTAAACAAAGAGAAATAAGCACTCGCAAAACCCCATTGACATAGTGGGATACCTGAGTAAAGAATTGGAAATCTGAGGACACTGTACAAGGAAATGTTTTACAAGGCTGAAAGAAAAAGAAGGAAGGTACTTTTCATTTTCCCGAGTACGTAAACCGAAGGAAACTCATAAGCAGAAGATCATAATATGATCAAAAGATGACAGAGAGCTCTACTCATCCCTCACCATGTACAACTTTGTGACTACTTGTACTATGATCCAGATATAGATTAAGATCAGCTAATGGATGGAAAACAGAAAAGCAAAGTAACAAGATAAAAATTATGCTGGTGAGCAATAAGAGCTTTATGGAGAATTTGTAGCTGTGATACTGTGTCCATCTAAATACATAAAGGTATTTAAAAGCATTTGGGCAGTGCATTCCACTGTTCAAAAGAGCCTAATATTCACTCCTACTTGTGAGCAGATATCATGTCAACTGTACTTTAATGGCCTAAAAGCTCATTGTCCAGTTTGAACTTCTCATCTGGATGCCCTTGACAGTCCCTGTGTTGCAATTCATCTCTTCTAAAACAGGTGACTAGGACAGGATGAATCAGTCTTTGGAAATCCAGGGCCAATTAATCTTGCCAACTGCAAGGAAGTCATGGGAGGAGGTAAGCATTTGGCTGCCCCAGCACTGTCTGGTGAGACAAATCCCACCTGGGCTCTGACCTGACAGCTCCCTGAGAAGTGCTTTCTTCCATCTGTGGTTCCTTCCTGGCAGCCAGTGACCTCACCTCTGACTTCTGCCTTTGCCTTCTCCACCTTTGCATGATAGAAGTATCCAATACAATACTTCTGCTATTAAAACATGAAAAAAAACCCTGCTCATGAAGCTTCCTCAACAGCACAGACTACTGCAAGCAAATCAAGCCTGTCCTTTGTCCTCCAGACTGGTTTCTCAAAGAATCCCAAAGAAGATGAGATTCCTCATCTTACTGTGTCTAAAAAATATGCCTAATGCTTCGAGGTGATAACCACATAATAACATCATTCCTCAGACACACTGGAGCCTACCAGAGAGAATCTTGTTTGTGTAGGAAACTGGGCTAAGGCAACAGTGAAGCAAAATCTTTACTGTCTTCTGTTCCAACCACAAAGCTGCGAGCTTCTACCTGCCATCTCCATACAGGGAAGAGGAGCACAAACAATTGAAAACAAACAGAAAACCTCCAGCTGTCAAGGCAGACCTTCAACATTTGTGTGCAAGAAGACAATGAACTCCGTTTACTCATCTCTGCAGAGCTTGGAGAAGGTATGACTCATGAGCAGTACGGAGGACAAAATATTTTGAGGTGGAGTTGAGGAAAGCTTAATTTATAGTTATGCCCTCCCAATCGCTTTTAGCAGGCCAAAGTGTGATTAATTTGTTCTACCACACTGGGTTGTGTAAGAGGATGTGCTGGGCACTAATATATGAGCAGTCTAATATCACAGACTGTATCAAACCATTAAAAGTCCCTTTATCCAGAGCCCTGCCTACTTGAGGAGGTTACAGACAGCTAGCAATCTACCTGTGCTGTATGATCTTTGATGCAATTATATCACTCTCTATATCTGTTCAAAAAGAATAGAAGCAATGTCCAAAGAACGTGGACTTTATTAAAAAACTCTTGGATCACACATAAATTCTTTTCATATTCACCTCACAAAGAGCAGCACATCTTTATAGTCTAAATCAGGCAATTTCTATGGAGCAGCGAGCAAATGTGTTGGCTTCAGAGTCACAGATGCATTATACACTTACACATACTATTCCAGTAGTATAAGCCCAGGTATCAAACCTGGTGCTTGATTTGTGTGCTCTGCTCCTTCAGCCTGTGTGCAGGTCGGTGGGTCATACTCTGCAGTCCTTATCCAATTGACTCTTCGTTGTTTTTTACTGCCTGAGTCTGGTAGATATCAGTGAGAAAGCTGCCTTCAGCAAGAACAGCTGAATAAAAACTTCAAAAACTGGTCCTGTATTTGGTCTGCTATCTCTTGAAAAATCTGTTGAGACTTGTGGTAACAAAATGAGGCTGTAGCTTCTCAAGACACTGAACAGCAAAAAAGCAAAACGAGCCTATTCTGCAGAGAAGGACAGGAACTCCTTGCCTCTTCCCAAGCATAAAAAAGAGATGAACTCTGCTACAGGGCCTGTTAGCAGCAAACATGATGCCCTCAGGCTGGAAGAAGCTCAGGGATTTACTGAGATGCCTTCCTCCCCAGGGCTCTGCTGGAGGCAGAGGAATGCTGCAAATGTTGCGAAGACGCTTGGCAGAGGGTAAGAGCCATCCTTGCAGGTCGGCCAGCTTCAGGACAGCATGAAGCTTAACAAATCAAAGCCAATGCCATCACAGTGTGCTCAGAGCAAGGCAGCCCAGTTGGAAGCATCTCCAGCCATGCCTGAGGTGGAGCCTTGGTGGGGATCAGTGAGGCGCTGGTGTGTCTGCATGTGATAAAGGCATGAATCACAGGAACACGGTCTGCTTTGGAGAAAAGGTAACCAGAGATAAATGTGAAGAAAAATGTCCTTCTCAATTAGTCTTGGATTCCAGTTATGCAGAAAGCTAACCAGAACTGGGAACATGAGTAATAAGTGGCAGGTACACACCCTCCCAAAGGGGCAGATATTATCCCTACCATAGCTCCTGATTGTTTTCCTCACATTATTAACAGCAACACAGTCTAATCTGGATGGCACGGCTGTCAGCTGGCCCGCCCCAGTGCCCCAACCTCATGTGTCAGGGGAGACAACCAACCCTTCCAAACAATTCAGTAAAGGCAAAACCAGCACTGCACTTTATCTGGAAAACCAATGACAAACAGCAACCCATACATGCGTATTCTCACTACCTGCCCCGCTTGAATTTAGGGTCAGAGATAAAGGACCTCAAGGTCCCAAGTTTCCCTTGCACTTATTCCCAGGTTAGGAACCTGCTACTACTTAGACTCCATTTCATGAGCAGAGAAACCTCTCCTTTCTATAGGGGATAAGGCATTTTTTCTTCTTCTTTTTTCCCTTCCCTTCCCTTCCCTTCCCTTCCCTTCACTTCCCTGAAACTTCCCTGAAACTTCCCTGAAACTTCCCTGAAACTTCCCTGAAACTTCCCTGAAACTTCCCTGAAACTTCCCTGAAACTTCCCTGAAACTTCCCTGAAACTTCCCTGAAACTTCCCTGAAACTTCCCTTCCCTGAAACTTCCCTGAAACTTCCCTGAAACTTCCCTAACATCAAGGTGCCCGACCATGTCTGTGTTTTTACAACAGAACCAGAGTGATTTTCATTATCCTGAATAAAATGTATTAAACAGCATTCTTTTCCTGATAAAGGATATAGAATTGTGGGTTTCATACAAAATCTCCATCACTGTTACTTCTTTTTTCTTTAGTGTACCACTGAGACCAGAGTATAATATTCATGTAGCCATTTACTCTATTTCAATGCCAATCTTACTTTGCCTTACTTTTCAAAAAGCTGAAGATTTCACAATATTTCTCATAACTAAAAATATTTCCACCAAGGCAACCCTGGGCTGCCAAGAAAAATAAAATAAATACTTATTTTTCTGAAACACTGTTACCCTTCTCCACCATACTGACCTGTGAGACAGGGATTTCTTTGAAAGCGTCATCTCCCTCATGCTATGTAAAAATGTGGTATACACAAGTTTTCCAAACAATGTCAGGCTGGACATGGTCCACCTTTCATCACATCTCAATTGGATTGCGTTTGAAATGCAGGTAGAGTAAATCACAAAATTGACACCCACCTTCCTGCATCATTTGCTAAGGTTTTTCTTATCATACAGAAATGTTACCTCTGTTACAGAAGATTCAAAAGTGCAATTGTATACGGACTCACATTTGTGCACAGACAGTAACACAGTATTTCTAGTCTAATCCTGGAAGGTTCCATATACATTTGTAGCTAGGCCAGAGTCCAAATCTGATGGGGGAAAAAGGTGCTTAAAAAGTTTTAGACAAAAAAATCTTGTTAATTTTAGTGCAAGGTAAATATCTAAATACCCAAGCTGGCTTTGGGAATGTCAGTCTTAATACCTTAGTGAATAAGTTTCTAGGTTTCCTTTCTCTTTTGACTGAAAAAGGCTAAAATTTCCTTTATGGTGCTCAAAACTTCTCCTTGTTATAATGGTTACTGCATACAATCCATGAGAACCTGGTTCTCCTGGTATAAATAGGTTGCTCTCATTTAGCTTTCCAATGTGAGTGACGTGTAAAAAGAACAACATTCTTAATTCTCTTAAGAGTTGACGTAGGGAAGGTATTCTACAGAAAAAAACAAGTATGCTTGTTTTTCATCATCCTAGAGTGTATTCAGAGCCATTCTGCTGATCTCACTGAACTTATCTCGGTGTAAATCTGGTTTCGATGAGGCAGACTTGAACTAAAACAAATGGGTATTTTTGACCAGTCATTGTCTAGTTAATGTCTTTCATGAGCAAACTCAGAGGGCAAGACTTGCAACCAATGTCAAAGTCATTGCATCTGCTTACATTAGAGTATGTTTGAATCAGAATCTTCTCAAGTGGTGTATTGGCCAGACAGTAGATCAATAAACAACACAGAGAAACAAGTATCTTGTTTAGAAGTGTGCAAGTGTTTCTACAGAGGAAGGACTATGACCATTAGGATGTTTTTTAAACTGTAAACACATCATTACCCAGATGTTCAATTCCCCTCTTAGACTGCACAATAATAAATACAAATAAACACTTTAAAAACTCTGGTTAGCATTCTTTAGAGCAATTTATCAATATATTATTTTTTCAAGTCCAGGAAATTCTGTTTGCATTCCTGCTTCTTCACTACCACACACCTAATATTTTTGGTCTAATGATCCTCAAAGCTGAGTGTCCGCAAATCCCACGGGAGTCAGGGAGCACCTTGGATTGTTGAAGTCACTTTTTCTACATCTTTAAAAGATGTCTTTTGAAATTAATTTTGCTTGCTATGAATATTTTAATAAATAGAATGTAATTCTGCCAAAAATATTCGCACAGGAAACTGAGTAGGAATCTATTCAGTGTTTCTAGGGAACCCACTTCCATTAAACAACTGATCTTTGTCAGTTCTGTGAGTGCTCACCGTAAACAAGTTCATTGTATATGTCCACAGTGCCTATCTCTTTCCTTCCTCCTGCAATCTGCAGCACAACTGGAGCTTCCAATCCATTTATTTTCCTCCCTCTGGCTACTTACTGCCCTGGCAGGCTTTGCCCCATCACTTACACTGGGAAAAGCTCCTAAAACCTTGTGGGAAATAACACGGTTGTTGGGACCAGACAAGGAAATTCAGCTCCAAGTGCAGACTTAGGGAAGTGACTGGCAATGAAAGGGTTTCATTACACAGTGATGGAAAGTGTTAGGGGTGGAAGGAAGAGAGAAGACATAAGAGTGGAAGAGAGTCAGATATCTGACTGGAAAACTCAGGAAATATTAAAGAAAAGAAAAAAAGAGAGAGGCTAGAAATACATCAGCCCAGAGCTGGCACTTTCTTAAGTTCATTAGAGCAGCAAGAGCTGAATTCAAGATGAAGGAGCTGGTTAATACTGGGGAAGAAAAGGATGTTTTTCATATACTTTAAAAAATAAATAAATAAAAAAGGCAAGTAAATGAAGTGGAAAAGGAATACGTATTCTTTTGCTTTGACTCATTTCTTTTGGCTTTGGGGTTTTTTTCAGTAAGGCTTGGCAGGGATTTGCTCTACCAGGGGCACATAACTGTGCTACTCCTCTGTGGCTGCACTGGTCCCATTTCCAGCTACAAATGGACTTGAGGGCCCTGCTAAACCAATGGGAAGAGCTTTGCTGGGGGTATGGTCAGGGCTGCAGACAGTGATGACCCAGGTAATTAGAATGCATGGAAGCAGCATGTATTTTCTGCAAGCAGGAACCACTTTTCTGAGCATTCTGCCACAAAACGACTGTGCATCATGAAGAGGCTGCCATGGCATCCAGCTGCTACAAGCACTTCAAAAGACCCCATTTGTTTAGACACATAAAACTTCATTTTCCCAACCTCTCAGGTTCTGATTACAGCTTTTTGGGAGGAAAACATACTGACTTCTAAGTTTCTACAAATGCTACTATTTCAAACTTCAGTAACTCTCCCCTTTCATATTTTTCTTCCTTTGGCTGTTTTACGTTCCTTTTCTTCCCCCCCACCCCTTACATGTTTGGAGATTGTCCAAAGAAATTAATTAAACTTGAAGGACATGATATTTGTTTCTTGTTTCAACCTCTTTCCCAGATTCCTTCTGCTGGGTGTTGCCCTTAATTAACAACATTTTTTTTTGAAATCACATACTTAATGATCCCTATGTTCTCACTGTTTTGTTTGGTTTGGGTTTTTCCTATTTCCTTCTTCTATTTCTTTTATTCTTTGTTTTGTTTTGTTTTTGTTAAAAAATGTAAGTTTATTTATTTGCAAAGACTATACTGTTTGTCCAAGTGAATAGTATCTTTTAGTGGAAAAATAAAAGCCAGGCCAATTTTGTTGCTTCTTTACTGTCTCAGCTTAATAGCTGTGGTTTCTATTTTTTTTCTTTCTTTTTGTGTGTGTTTCTAATTCCAGCTGTGCAACACACATCAAACCAGACTGTGGTTACACTTCTTGGTAAACTATGCTACTTAACATTTCATTTAAAAAACAATTAGACTTTCTTCCCCCCAAGAAAACTAAATGAAACTACAATAATATTCTTTCAGTTACATCCACCGATACACGATAAATGATTTCCGCTGTACATTAAAGAAGTTTTATTCTGTTTTGTTGGCAACACCAAATCTTTTTTATTTATTAATGTTTCAAAAGGTAAACTGATTCAATTAGGATAACTTTTCAATGGAAATAGTGAGATGCAGAATAAAGCATTTTCTAAGTTGGTTGAAGGATCTTGTGTGACTTCCCCATGAGAGGAAAGCAGCCAGCTTGAAATCAACTGAGTTTCATCAATAAAAGGAGAATGGGGCCTAGTGGAATCACTTTGGAGATCAGCTGCTTGCAAAAAAATCCATTTTATTTCCCACACTAATGTTAAAAATCTGGGGAGCTTATTAAAAGGATGCTTTTCTCCCCCCTCCCACCTGCCGCCTACCAATAGCCAGCCTCATTGAGCCAAAAACAGCAAACAAAACACTTTTGCAAAAAAAAAATTCTGATGAACTATTTGGAATAGCAAAATGAAGATAAAATCTTGCAATAGATAATGGATGTGAGTGGAGTATAAAATGTTTAGGGTTGTGTTACGTCTTGAACAGAAAATAATGTTACACCCTCCTCCTAGGAAGTTTTGTTCCTCAGCACCTCGTTTGTGGTAGGTGGACAATTACACACTCATGATGTGCCAGAAACCATTAGAGACAGGTAGCATCTGTGGAAGGTGACCTACTTGGGCCAGCAACAGGGCAGTGAAGCCAACACTCCTTTCACATCCATCTTCTCCCCCTTGCTCTGCCAGAGCACCAGGAAAGGGACTGCTCTTTTTCAGTCTGTGTGAGGATAGACTTCACAAAAGGACAAGCATAAGGAGAACCAGCCAGCTCACAGTGCAATCTGAGGACTGAGGTCTGAAAAAGTCCATGACTAATACCACTAAAGCCCCTGCCCACTTTAATAGATCACAAGAGCAGCAACACTGTTTTATGAGACCCAAAACTCATCCTCCTCCCTTTACCACTAGGAGTGAGATAATGTTACCCTGAAACCAGCAAGAAACAGTAATTCTACTTGCCATATTCAAAAACAGACAGTTTTTAAGTACAGGTTTGTGCAGTTCCTACTGAAGCCCCAAAACCCAGGAAAATCTGTTCTTCATTAAGGCTTTGGGTCATATGCCATTCATCTGTGTGCATGGCACCCTACTGATAGTGGCTCGTGGGACTGACGCACAGAAGAAAACCAGCGAGTAGCCCCGTTTGTGCTGCATTTCTCCAGTGGATATATTTTAACCTCAAGCTGTAAATGCCTTAAAATGCAGGTACTGCCTCACATTATCTGTGCCCAGACCTCCCACTGATGCTACTGAGGAGGAGCTTGTAGGAAATGCAGGGTATATTGCCTTATCTCATGAATGGAGGTTATGGCACTTCCTTCAAAAAATCATTTTCTTAATCATTGGGAATGACATCTGCTTTTGGTGAGAACAACTAAAGTCAGCTAAAAGATTATGGGGAAATGGCCTCCTGCTTCCACCCCTGAAGTTACTAGGTAATCATTTGTCTCTTTTATAAAACAGGAATCATATTCCTTTTAAATTTACATAAGGGAAATGGAACACATCCAGCAAAAAATGCTATCCTCCAGCAGACCACAGAAGTCAGACAGATGCCAGCACTGAAGAAGGCTCACTTAGGTAGACAGGAAAACAACAGAATTCATACACTACTTCTCCCCTCCCCAAGTTATGCAATGGAGAATTACAAAGTCTCTGAAAACATGAGCTAGCAGAGCATGCAGGACACTCAGAAATGCCTACATAGTGAAACCTAGAGAACTGAGTTCTGCAGGGTGGTCAGCAAAGGGGACTTTGTGTTGATGATGCAATATCTGTAATTTGATAATCTGCTTCAGAAATGTGGTGAAGAAGTTTCTAGAGCTATTTTGATCTGCATTGGAGCCTCCATATGTACTTGCAGCTGAACAGTTAAAATAAATCCATGTTAAGAAAACACCAATTTCTTCACTAGTTGATCTTGATGGGTAAATCTCAAAGCCCATCTCTCCTCTCAAGCTCAGCACTTTGGCTAACAGGCCAAACAGCATTGTTGACAATACAAATTACTGACTAATTCCTTTCACACACCTTGCTAAGGAGATAAGATAAGCCCAGACACAGTAGGGGTGTTTACACTGGTGTGACACTTTGGTGTCTCTGGTACCATGTTGTACTCTCTATTCATCTGCCAAGGAGAAGTCACTGGAGGACAGGGTGGGACTATGACCATTCTTCACACTCAGTAATACTGCTCAGAGTATGAACAGTGAAAGGTGGTTTACTCTTTTCTCCTGATGAGACTGGACCGTGGAAGTGGAGGAGTATAAGTTGGATGGGGAGAGGAACAAAGCAAAACAAAAGACTTTCCCCCAGGAAAATGGGGACTTTTCCTGCTTCCACCTCTGTCTACACACATTATCATGATCCAAATGGAAATCATTTAATTCATACTTGGAGCAGGAAGCAGGATTCACTCCTGCTGTGTTAAGGGAAGCCCACTTCAACAAACCCCTTTGCTCTCTCAGCCCTGAAAACTCCCGATCAGACTCAAGGATATCAACCACAAGAGCAGTTTACAACTTGGTATTGTAAAAAAAATTTTACTCCATCAGCACATTAACAAATCAGGCAAGTACACAGTCACCCTCCTTTCCGCCCCAGCCCCTGTCCTAAATTCCCACCGGGAACAGATGCCCAAGGCACCTGGTTCCATCATCAACATTCTTGTATCACTTACAGCTTTTACATGACATTCATGGAATGAGGATAGTTACAGTTCTGGCAAGAAGATTGTATTTTCAATATGCCTCATGATGTTCCATGTAAAGCCGTACCAGCATGTTTTCAGAAGGTAGAAAAAAGGTGCAAACACAATAGAAATAATAATCAAGAAAGCTTAAGCAAGGGGAAGGAAATGAGCTAATTTCCAAATGCTCAGTGCCCAGTCATGGAGACCAAGGGCAGGTAAACAGGAAAAGAGAGGAAGGAGGAGGTCATTACACCTTTGGCTAGAGAAGCTTCTTGGGGTAGTTGTTTGAAGCAGCTGCTGCACTTATCTTCAAGAGATGAAAAAAGACGTAGCCTGAAGGACTGTCTGAGAAAGGCTAGACCTTGAACAGGTTGTCCATACAGCCAGCCACACAAGTCAGCTGAAACATTGTGGTTGTTAGATGCTTGTTAAGGCTCTTGCTAAATGCACTTTTGTTCTTTTAATTTTTTTTTAATGTTACATTACTATAAATCTATGTTTTTAATTCTTACTTTGAGTTACAAGTAAAAATGTATCTTGGCTAGGGATCAAGTTGATTCTTAGCAATTTAACTCACGGTATACACAATGAGAAATGAAAACTCCCCAATCTTAGCTCCCTCACACTTCATTCTGTTTATTTCCATTTGAATAGTGGGGGCTGAAACCTGAAAGAACACAAACTCAGATTTGTTGAATGGGCCAGAGTCACTTTGGTTCCTTGGTGATTTGCAAAAGTAGAAGTCCGTCGGCTGAGAATTCACCAGAAAAATGTGCTTCCATCTCAAGGTACAAAGATAGGCTTTTCTCCCTACCAAGAGTACCAGGAGTGGCCAGGGTCATATTCCATAAAGAGATTTGGGGTTTTGGTGCCCAGCCATCCAATACACAAATCAGGCAGCCTGCAGAGAGGGGCTTCATGGGTCATGATGCAGTTGTCATGCCTCCATGCAAAACACATCCTAGGAGTGAAAGTGGAGGATGCTTAGGACACCACAATATCTATGCAGATTAGCACAGGCCCAGAAACATTTTGGCATCTGAAAAGCCTCTAGGTCTCTTATTAGATCTTCTCTTAAATCTTTAAAAGGTAGAGAGGACCAGGGAATCTGAGGAATTTGTCAATCAAGTGACTTCAACCAGAAGGAATTTTGGAGGATCCTTGACACTGAAATCTGGGAAGTGTGGCAATAGGGCACCAATAATAATGTGGGGTCTCTTCCCTCACAGTTCAAGAAAGATACTGGCACAACAAAGTGTAATTTTATTTTCCCTGCTCATGTTTCAGGGAATCTTTGAATTTGCAGTTAATTCTCTTTTTTCCTTTGCTGCTTGTATTATTCTCTCCTCATCCCAATAATCCAAAAGTGTTATTTTCTCTCTAATTTGTTCCCACAGATGGCAGGGTAGGGAAATAGAAAACAGAAGTCAGAGACCTTGGGAGTATAATGAAAATGAAATCATGTGTCTCCAGATTAAAAAGAGGAAATGTATTAAACCTTTAAAAATACAGATTAATCAATTATGTATGCAAAAGAGGACACAAGAATTACAGTCATGAAAAGCAGAAGGAAATTCAGAAGTACAGTATATGCCTCTGGGATCCTCCTGACTCAAATCCAGCAAAGGGATGTATTTTCCCTCCATGCATGCCCATAAATCCCATGAATGTCAAAGGGACACTGTTCATTTAGAATAGGCCCAAAATTTAGGTTTAGAGAAAAGAAAAAGGAAAGAGGTTTCATAAAACATTATCAGAACAGCAACAGCTTTAAAAATTTTAAGTACATTTCAGTGACCACTAAGCAGAGAAAAAAAAAGAGAGAAGGAACAACTTCTGTCACATTGTTACAATTCCCACACCAGAGACTATCCTTCACCGATGGGGCTATACTGGCTTTCATTACACATTATACTAGTGGAAGAGGCCTGTAGCTCTCCAAAAT
The DNA here is from genome assembly GCA_013398275.1 of Promerops cafer. NCBI lineage: Eukaryota > Metazoa > Chordata > Aves > Passeriformes > Nectariniidae > Promerops > Promerops cafer. The sequence goes on from VZSE01007212.1 coordinate 1,141,781, forward strand.
GGATGCACCAGGGAAGAGTGTGGGGAAGCACCCTGAAAAGGATGCCTTGTGCCCTTTAGGATAATCCAATGGCCTGGCCTGCCAGCAATACTGTAGAGAAGAGAGTGACCAAAATGTCACCACCTAAATTTAGTGTTTAATTTTTTGCTGTTCCAATCCTTGAGAGATATTCAGGATGTCTTCTCGAAAAGAACATAAAGAAGGAAAAATATTAAGTGCTCATTCATATATGTGTGCTTGGAGGGCCAAGTTTTACCCAACCAAATTGTCTGAAACAGTAAGCTAATTCTTAAAACCAACATAAAAATGACTTCTCACACCATTGGTAGTATTTTCATTCAGTTCTTCCATTATTCTGACTAGGTTTCCAGGACCACATCTTTTACAATGAGAAGTGAATTCCTCCCTGTTGTGTCAACAAATTACATAAATGTAAAACTTACATCACTTTATATAGGAATATAGTGTGTCAGAAATCTCAAGTCCAAGAATTTATTATCTCAACCAATCAGCAATACATTAAGAACATTTTAATTACTGCCAAAACAAAACAAATGGAATATTTCCCTAGGCCCTAATTCCAAAATTCTCAGAACTTGCCCTGAACTTACTACAAAACCAGCTGAGCTGCTTTCTAGGGTCTCTTGCAGGACAGCCTTTCTAGATCTTCACCACTCTGATGGTTCAAAAGCCTCTTAAAGCCTTTTAAATATAGATATATTTGTGGCCAGTGGTTTTCTTTTGTGTTTGTATCAACGTTGACCTGAATAATGCTGAAATACTGCTTTCCCTACCCACTCTTTATCCTCCTTACCACTGTAGAATTATATACTTCTCCCAGGCTTTGATCCCAGTCTTCCTGTTTTCATCTGATCCATCAAAGTTGCAGCTCCTGGATCATCCTACCAGTTCTTTCTTGTATCTGCTTTAGATCCAGTCACTTAATATGGAAGGACGCAACCACACACACAGTTACTCTACCTGGCTCTTACTCATACCTGACACAACACTGTTCTAACTTACCTATCTCTGCTGGAAATACCTCACCAGTGCAATTGGGATGGCGTGCTACTGCTTGTGGCCGTGTATCCATCAGTCTTTTTCCACCGGTGTTGGCAAACCGAAAGCTCCTGGCCTAGGGCAGAAATGCTAGATAATAGATCCTAAATGAACGGTTTTTGCTGTTAACTGCTGTTAACTATCATTGCATTACTACTACCTCACTTCTTGGAATCATTAGTGCAACAATTTTTGTAGAGTATTCTCTACAATACTATACAAAATATCGGCAATGTCTCCCCGTTTGCAAGGTCTAGAAAACTTTGTTAATATAAATCTAATTGTGGCATTCATTAAGAAAAATATTAAATAAGGTCCCATACTGGCTACTGCTGACTTCAGCTAGCTACGTCTTAGAAAGCACTGAAAGTTTGTGCACAGTTAGAGTAAAACAATGACATTTCTGTTGAAGAGAGAACAATTTGTCACAGTCAGTAGTAAAAGGTGAAGATTAACAAACAGAGGAGATGGTTATACTGATGTCAAAAGAGATTTTAATTCTGGGTTTCCTTCTGTCCCAAAGGAATCTTTAGTTCTGTGAAACCCACATGTCTTTTCTTACCAACATATCTTTCCGTAGTGTCAGAATTGCCCTTACTAAATAGTTCACATTTTATTCCTTCAGAAAGCAGCTTAACACTGCTGACATTACAGAAGCTTTTCTGTAAAGCAAAAAATGTGCACATATAATGCAATATGTAGTTATGACTATGCCATTCAGATATTATTATAGGTGTCATGGAATTTCACCAAGACCTCTGTAGAATCTGCATCACTTTGGAACAGGTGGGCACTTCCTCTTTTCTTGTAGGTTACATTACAGCTTGCAGCAACTACAAAATGCAAACATTTTGTCTTGGCCCATACATTGTTTGAAGCATTTCCAGTTTTCATGGTTAGCACAAACTTCTTATAAATAAAAATAAGTTTCACTCATGGTTAAGAGATTTCCTTGAGATCCTGGGGAATAGCTAGATAGCACAATCTAGTACAGTTTCACCCAGTACATTTTGTTTTCATTTAACTTTTGTATGATTTACTTTTCCTTTAACATTACATGTAAGTATATTACTCCTACAATTTTTCCCAAAAAAAGTATATCAGCTGATGGGATTTGGACTTCAGAAGTATCCTTTCTTTTTTCCATCTTGATTTTTTCTACCACTTCATTTCTTCATCTTTTTTTAGCTTCTTATCTGAATTCATTTACAAACTGCAATCCTATTCAGAGAAATAAAATCAGTTAGTTAATTCTGTCAAATATACAGAAAAAACCCTCCCAACCTGAAAAGACACCAATAAGCAAACAGTATTCCATTGTGCATGTCTGAGGAAAGTACTCTGTCTACATTTCTCAAAGAATCAAATGCTCTGATTTCTGTGAAAGGAAGCAAAGTATACTAAGAAAACTGTTGTGACTGCAACTTTGGAAGTTTTGTCATTGTGCAAGGAATAAAAAGACCTTTGTTGCCCAGTGCCATCAACCTGCAGTAATACATAATAATTATCACACACTGTAATAAAAGCTGAGACTTTTCACAATTATATACACATGCCATGCTAAAAATCACAGTATTCTAATCATCTACAAGCAAGAAGCATTTCCTAATGCCCTTTCCAATTTGTTTCAACATCAAGGAATATATCCCCTTGCAAATATATACAGTGACTTTATGAGGCAACTTAAAAGAGATGTTCAGCCACGGCACAGACTATCATGAAGGAAGCAAAAGTAAGTGTTTGGGGCAAGGTCCTATTACGTTGGATGCTGACTCATTCAAAGTTGGTTGCAGATGGATAATAGGTAGTACACTGTGATTTCCATGCAGCAAATGGGGGTGCTGGGAAGAGATGCTGTATGCTCTCGGTGGTTCTCAAGCTGTTTCTGTCCCCATGATGTTGCCCTTCCAGTGACCTTCTTTCTTCAGAATTTATTTCAAAAATAAAATATGCTTTTCAGGCTACTTTGAAATTACTTTACTTGAGGATCAACTTAAAATAAATAAAATTAATATAACTTTCTACAGTGATAATTGTCATTCCTCTCAAGTTTCTAAACTAGAAGTTACTATGATCACCTTTTTGTCCTGAATACTCTTAACTCGTAAACAACCGAGTAAACAACCACACAATATTATGGTTTCATATAGTGTAGGAGACATTTACCATAGTAACAGTAAGATGTTGTCCCAGTAGCTTATTCTTACACCACTTTTGTCCCTTAAAATACAGATCAACTCACTTACATTGATTGCCACATGAAACTGTTACTCTGTTTTAGAGGTCCAGCAGAGCAGCCTGACCTACCTGTGTTTACAGGATTGAGTTCAATCCCTGTTCTCAAAATTTCCCTAATTCACCCGTTTCAGTGTAGTTTACTTTGTTGTTGCTAAGTCCATACTTTTCTGTAACCTAGCTCATACAGTTTAGACAGCATTATCTTAAAAATATCATGTAGACCATGTAGTAAAATGTGATCTTCAAAGATAAAATACTAAGTTGCTATTTTAATGGAGTTACTTGCCCTGATCGCTTGGTTCAAGCACAAATTCAGCTATAAAAGCAAGAAGTCAGATGTCTGTGCCATTCCCTTAAAAGCACTACCAATACCAAATTATACATTTCCCTCTTCCCAAACTGCAGCTAATTTTCTTCTGCTCCATATAACACAAGCAACATTTGTTAAGTATCGCAATACAGGCACCATTCAATGGAAGTTTTAATGTAAATTCAACTCATTCATTAATTTACCGGAATTTCCCCAAAATGAACACATTTGACAATGTGCAAGAAAGACATGTCTCATTTCATACGGTTTCTTAATGGCTGAAAAGCATGTGTCAATTTTTCACTTTGTTGTTTAGCATTTATGGTGTTTGAAAGCTGGTATTTTTGTTCTGCAACGTGTTCAGAAGTGCTGAGGAAAAATAATTTCACTTTTGAATAAATATCAGAAGTCTCATAAAGAAGGAAATAAAACTATTTGAAGGTATTGAAAATCACTGCTTTCAAAGCGATGAAACTGTGTAAAACTTGGAAGGTTAAACTCCGAGCTTCCTGCCTCCCTCTTTCAGCTAAGAATTGCTCTCAAAGAGAAAAAATCCTGGAGGCCTGGCTCCCGGAGCAGGCACTCAGGGAAGATATTTGGAAAGCAGGCAAGATTTCACGGGGATGTCATTAGCACTTTGTCAGAAGGGTTTTGAAATGGGTAGACTTCTGGAAAATTTTTAAAACATTAGCTTTTTAAGGAATTTTCTGCTGAACTAAGTTTTATAAATGATTCAGTGGGGTGACACTTTAAGCAAGGATGAGACCATGATGTGCTTGAGATTTTAAAATCCAAAGCACAAAGCTATATATTAGTGCAGAATATTGCTGTGAACACAATGTAGCCTTCAGTATTCTGATGAAAAATGAACCTCTCACTCTGAACCCCCCAATGGCCTTCTACATTTGAAATAGGTCAATGCCAACACAGAAACTCATACGCCTTAAGAACTTATTTTTTATTTCTCTGTAGTCTTCCATTCTCAAAAGACATGTTTTTCTTTATAAATGTCCTTCTTAGGAAACCTGAACTGAAAACTGAGCTGCTTCAATTAGCATGTCTTATTTGTCTATGTTTCTGTTTCTTGACTTCATGTGCTTAGGTCTTCAAAGCAGATCTTCAGGGCAAATTCTTGTGGATATCTATTCCCAAATGCATTTCCCACAAATAGCCTGTAAGATATATTTAAAAATCAGATATTTTGTTTAACATTCTTTCTAGATGACCTTTTGCTTGTCACAGTGACCTCATCCTACCCTTTCTTCCAGTCTCAGTGTTTGCTGTTATCTGCTCCCTTCCTTTTTCCTTCACCTCTCTTTCTCATTTGACTCTTTTCTCTGCTCACACTACAAAAATACCTGGTTTCTTCTCCTAGCTAAAATCTCCTACCTTTCACCTCATTTACATCTATAATTTCCACCCATCTCTTTTCCTTGTAAACAGGCTGAAGATGCTCTTTACAATGACTTCCTGAATTCCTTCCTTCTGGTGCTACCTTATATTCCCCATATGTTCTCTTATCCCTTTACCTTGCAGAAACCTTAAATGGCAAATCCTTAGCTAAATCTCAATAGTCCTTCTACATCTTCAACTTCCTGGCCTTGTGAGTATTCCTAACACTATCGAATAGTCTCCTCTTGACCACTTTTCCTTTCTTCATTCCTAATATTTCCCCTTCTTTTATCCTCAAAGTATCTTCCCTTCTCTTGCCTTCCACAAGCATAATAAGCATTCCATATCTTCCCTTCTCTTGCCTTCCGTAAGCATTCCACAAGATTCCCTTCTCTTCCTCTTCTATCCATTGTGGATAATTTCATGCACTCATGCAAACAAATCACAATTTACATAATACAGAATGTATTGCTCTGTTCCATAGCAATTTATTCCAGACACGTGTCTTTCAATCCCAATGAGAGTCTTGATAAGTCTCTGGGTATCACGCTAATGGTGACTAAGAGACCTGAATGATCACAAATCGTTTCTCTTGTCTTCATCTTTGACTGTGGTGAGCAGCACTGATTTCAGCCTTGGATGTCCACATGCAGAAGCATGAGATCCTGTCTTCTCACAGAGTTTCCCATCTGTGCTCCCGATTCAGCCCACACCGTGTTTCCACACGCTATCTCTAAACAATAGTCTTTATTGTCTCTTCTTACTGCTCAAGTTCTTGTCCGACACTCATCTTGATTAGCGCAATGCCCTTTTCTCTGGCCCTCACAAAAGCACTCTTGCCCTGCTCATTTCAGGCCCCAGCAATATAAATCATTTTCCTGGCCTGTTGTTCTGACTATACCCATTATCTTTGAACCCTTTCAATGATTCCTTTTTCCTCTGGGACATCAAGCTTATTGTGACTCTCTTAACTTTCAAAGCCCTTCATGGCTTACTCCCAACTTGTCACTTTTTATTCACTATCAAAATATAAATGCCCAGCATCAGTCGGCCCCAGATGCCAGCTTCAATTGATCAATTTGTTAAATTTTCCAACAAGCATCTTTTGTGCTTTCTCCCTTGCTGCCCCTGAGGCTTGAGAAGAGCCTGCATGTGCATTCATAAAACCAACTGTTATCCTCCTTTGAATCCCTTATTAAAATTCTCCTTTGCCAAAAACTTGAACATGGCTAGCTTACAGGCGCATGGACAGCACCCCCTAGTATGATCTTGTTATTCTCTTATTCTTATCCATCTGTGGTCACTCGTCTTATATTTCGATTACATTATTTTAAGCCATTTGGGACAGAGCCTGAATGTTTCATGTTTCTCCAGCACTCGGTGAGCAGTGGTTCTAGACCACTATTTGGCCTGCAAGGTGGTATGTTAACACAAATTAGAAAAAAAAAGTATGAAGAAAAGCAGCAGAGAGAGAAGCAAATGAGCAAGCAGGGCAGAGTGATTTTTTTTAACATTTTGTATGAACATTTGCAAGAAACGTCCTGCTGGTTTCAGTCAGTGCAGAAAAGAAGACTAGACAGCCTGTTCAGGTTTGGACAGCCAGGCACAGGAACAGGAACATGGCAGACAAATAACACACTGGTAGAGACCTTTACATATTCATGCTTATAAGCTAAACACAGACTGTATTTTTTAGAAACATGGCTTTGGAACGGCTCACAGAGCAAAGTCAGTTACAGCCAACAGAGTATCAGACGGTTTGAGCTTCTAGCACATACAAAGATTCATACTTTCTCCAGGTTTCCAATTAATTTTTTTTCAAGCTATTGAAAAAGCTATCAAGTGGTACAACAATGATCTATTATTTGCCTACTGTTTTCATGCACCCACCTCACTAGCAGAGCTAAATTGTTCACTGTTTCCTTCCGTTGCAATGCTGTTGACCAAAGTTTTATGCTAAATGTTTTGAAGGCAGATGTACGATGGTGAAAAATATAACAGCTCAAGTACACACTGCACCGACTGTATGCTTTCTGGGGGACTGTCCAGAACACTTCTGACCTTCCTTAATTTTAAAGAGTTGGCTGGGAGAAAAAGTACCCTACACCCTATCCAAGATTTTAAAGTAACCACAGCAAGCCCTCTTATAATTAAGCTGCTCCACTCCATTCACTTTCTAAGTTCACCGTAACCAAAATTGCAGTGAAAGAATTCAGGATCTTTATTCTCTTTCATTATAGCTAGACTTTCGCTACATGGGTGATTTTCAAAAGCAGAATTGTTAGTGGTGGTTTTCTCTCTGGCTCAAAATTATAGCACCTATTTCTACTTCTGCACGCACAGCTCAGCAGCTCACTAGGGTGCCTGCTGCTTACGAGACAGAGTTTCTCCTGCTCTGGGCTGGCTTTACAGGACATGTCTATGATTTATGTATCTTACACTAATACTTTTTAGGAGCTTCATCTTTTCGCCTTTCTGAGATAAGGCCAAGTGCTGCAGGAACAGAGCTCACTGATTAGAAGCTGCGTGCTAAATGCAACAATCAACAATTGCTTTAGCAGCAATCACGTTGGAGAAACAAAGGAAAAATACATTGGCCACATGAAAAGCTTTGGGTTTGTTTTGACTTAGATTAATTCAATTATGTTTAAAAAAAAGTTAAGTTCCAAGAATAAGAAATCAGTAAATTTACATAGAGATTAGGTAATAAAAGGTCTGTTGTACTGTATTCTCATTGGATGTCGTGGCTTTCACTCGAAGTCAGAATTACAAAATATCACTTTTAAGGAGATATAGGTGTCTTAAATTCCTTTCTCAATTCTTTTCTTTTAAATTTCACCTAAGAGCTTAACTCTTTTGCCTTGCAATGTAGAGTGCTGTATGCATATAGAATTCTTATTGCCGTGCTTTAAAGCTGCAATGCCCTGCAGGCTCCCCCTCCCTCTGTGTTGTATCCTATTTGAAGACCTTAATGAAAGGGCCTGGTTCCAGAATCAGCAGCTTGTCTGCACAACCAAATTCCGTCTCCTAATGAGTTCCTCTAAATCTGCCATCAGGTGACTTTATTGACTCTATGATCATAATGAGGTAGCAGCTCACTTTCTGCTGTTCTGCTGGTTTCAAGCCTGAAGTTCTCCTCTGCTCCTGGACTTTAGCTGATATATAATGATGAGGAATCAAACAGGGGTTTAATGTCTGCAAGAAATGTCCCTGAAGTGCAAAAGCCCCAGAGAGCAGTCTTGAAACTTTCCAGAGACATAGGACTCTCTAATGGTACACTAACAAACAGGAAATCAGCCCATCAGTAGCTAATTGACATATCTGAAGGTTTAATTGCTTCCCTATTAGGGAAGGTGATGCAGTATTCAAATTGTCATTAAAACAAACATGCTCTTTAATACATGAGGATTTATCTGAAACACATATCCCTATCTAATCTCCAAACCCTTGGTTTGAAACTGTTCATCTCCCAACATTGTTTCACAGTTTCATTCCAGGGTAATTGGAAGATTATCCTATGACATGTGAATAGGTACAAGCTGTTTAGGAAAGAATGCAACCTTTAATGAGTTCAGTGCAGGCAGCCCAGACACACGTGGAGTCCCATTACCCTCAGGAGTCTAAGTGAAATTTCAGTGAGCGACAGCATCTTCCTACATGGCTGTAAAGCATCAGGCACACTTTTGTTCTCATATATCTAATAAGGAGATGGAAGTGTGGCAAATGAAAGTGAAGAAGCCACCTGCCCCTGACTGCTTTGTCAAGGTTTTATCAGAGTTTTCTTTAACTTTTTCACTATAATCTTTAAATTGTTTCATTTGGTCCTTAGCTGTTAAAAAATTGGTGATGAAATTTTATTTATGTTTGAATTCTTCAGATTCCACTCAGTCCTGAACTCACCTAGAAGTTGAGCAAACATCACTCAGGGATGGACAATGTTTATCTTCACTTCCATTTTTTCTCTCAGTTTTTGGTCTTTTTTTGACTTGAGATTAGAACTGAGGGTGCCCAATCACCAGCAAAGAATCAAGCTCAGAAGATTGGCAATATCCAATGTGGTTTTGCAGATTTGATAGAAATTTTCAGATAAGCTGTCATATTTTCCGACCTTTGGACCAAACCAAACTGAAGTTGAGGTTCAGATCTTCTCTCCATGAATTTTGGTAAGAGGTATGAATCACAGAATCATAGATTGCCAAGTGTTCTTTTGGTAATTTGAGGCATTTAGCAAGAGAACCCAACCCTTTACATTTCTGCTTTAAACTTGAGGAGAGATATTTTTACTATTCCATTTTCACTGATCCAACGTTTTTCACATTTTCCCCTCCAGACTTGTAGAATTCTCACATTGCTGGTGGGAATATGTATTCATATATGTGAGTGTGTGTGTGTGTGTGTGTGTAACGCACAGTTAGTGTAATCCTTTAGGTATTAGGTCAGGACTGTTCCCAATCATATCCTCTCATAAATAGCACCTTTTAGCAGAACATCTGGAATAGGTATCAGCTACTACACTTTCCCCTGTTCAGTTTTATATTCATTCCATGCCACTGACAAAAGGGAGAGAGGCTGATAGTAAATATATCACTTCTGGTGCCCAAATTTTATGCTAATACATTAAAAAGCATTCAGTTAGATACTGGTAACTGTGTGTATTCTAATCATGTAATAGCATTCACTGGCTCCTGCAGCTCTAACCACAATATAATTATATAACGCGCGAACTTGAAGGGGGCCAAAATTGCTAACATGAAGAGATTCAATCCTTCCATCAGCAATGGAAACAGAGAATAGAAATAGAAAAACATGTGAGAAGGAGTGTGAATTTGAATAATAGGGAAAAGTATCTCTAAAGGATGCTTTCAAGAGTGACCCTCTAAAATAGGATTTGCCAACAGCGATGCCCCTGCAGCCCAGCTAACTCAGAGACAACCTCAGGCATTTGAATACATACACATGCAATACGCCCGTGTTCGCTGCACAATAAGGCTGGAATCACACAGGCAATCCTAGAACTGATCTTGGTGTGCTCCTTAACCAAGTTTTGAATTCCCTGTACCTACAGCCACACATAAGGTCTCAGAGCAGTCTCCTTGCTGACTGGTGTGTCCCTACAGCAGCCTGGCTGGGTAGGCTCAGCACCCTCATTTCACAACACTCTGTGTCAGGTCAATACTGAATTCAAATGAAAACCTGAACAGAAACTGGAGGCAGCTGATCCCAGCCAGCCCCCATGACAGCTGCCTCAAGGGCCTGCACTGTTGCTCAGTTCCTGCCTGACCAAGGTGCTACAGAGATTTCATTAATCTCAGTGATCACCTAGACTGATCACCTAGAGGAAATAAATTGTTGAATACATCGCACTTTCCAAAGTGAAATGTTATCCATGTTTCACCATTGCAATAGCACCCTACCTTGGAGGTGTGAACTTCTGTTGTCATGGTTATTTTGAGAGACAGCTGGCATTTTCAGGGCAGTGGCAGTAGTAACGTGTGTCACTGACCTGTCTCTTAAACCCCTTCACTGATGTTTGGTGAACTTCCCTGGACCCACAGACATTCATTTTTTTTTGAGTTGAAATTTAGCCATCTTTGTGTTGCAGATGCTGTCAAGCATTTAGGGAACCAAACTGACAGCAAGGGGGTGTTTCTGTCATTAGAGTTTGTGAGGCAAAATCCAAATAGGTAGGATTTTCGACTGTTTGCTCTAGAAGCATATTATTCTTCCATAAAATACTGTAAAGAATAAAAAAGCCCCACATAATAATAATTAAAAAGCCCCACATATTAAATCTCTTTAGTCTTCTAAACACTAAAATCATATCAATATATCTCCTTTTTACCGGTATGAAACTTTGCATACAGGGAAAAAAAGTCCAGTCTTGCTTATGTCTCCAGGATTTCAAATTTTTGAAAGCCTGCACCATCAGAATAGCATTCCAGAGACTGGAGGGACCAGGAATTCTGTTTAGGTGGAACAAAACAACCATTCCTGTTTTGATTTCATATGTCTAGCATCTATGGCACACGTACGGTGACATTTTCTCTTATTTTGCCCAACAGAAATTCCAATAAGGACCATCAGTACAGTGGTATTCTACTGCGTCCCTTTTGCTGCAACCCCAGATGAAAACACCACCTTGCTTTTTCTCCTGTGATTTGTAGGAAACAAAGAAGGGAGACTGTTTTGTGTTCTGACTGGTCTACAGAAGATTTCGCTACAAAATGCAACAAAATACTAGGTGTTAGGATCAGCCATGCCTTGGCTCAGGCATGGTCAAGAGACCCAACACAAGAGAAGCCAAATCAAAACCCAGACATATCAGAAATTATTGTGTACAAGTTCTGACTGGGGTTGATGCATTCCTAGGCCTTGCTGTTTGCAGCTCCAAACCTTTCTCACTGTATCCCACAATTTTGCGAGAACTTATCCACGGGGTGCCTTTCCTTGGAGGTGTTGGTGAGATTCCGTTATAAGCGTTCTCCCACTTTGCATCCAGTAGCAAGCAATGGGACGGGTGCAATGTGGAGGGAGAGCAGAGATGAGTATGTCTTTTAAAACTACAGTGCTAGAAAACACTAGTATGTGACGCCAGTTCTGAAGGGTGTTGGACCAAGGAAAGTTGGAAGGAAAGCCCATCTTGGTGAGACAACTAACCTGGCTGTGCACTATGGCTGCTCCAGGGCAATAGTGAGATCAGCCATGGGATTGCAGTACCGCTCTCTGGCCAGTCTCCTGTCTTCTCTTTCTTGCCTGATATTCACTCTGGGGGAATATCAACATTTTGCGTATATGTTTTTGCGTGCGTAGAGATGGAGAGATGATGCTTCACAGTAGACACTTCTTAGCAGTACCTTGGTGTTGCAACTGACTGAGGAGTTCACGAGAGTCCATTGTTTTTATCAGGATAGTTCACTAGGCAGAGACACATTTGGAAGCAATTAAAAAATAATGGGCCAAACTCACCCTGATATAACCCCACTGAAATAAGTCACTGAGCTTAGCCTCGGGAATTAGTTTTATTGCTTCAACGATAGTTTTGACCTCAAATGGTTTTCCCTTAGTCTGTTTTAGACTCGGAAAACTGAGTTTAAGGCTATTTAATTTTTCACTCTCTCTTCTTTACATGGTGATGATTCCACTGCTATAAATATAACTGTGGTGCACAGCAATCTTGCTGATCACATAAGGCAGAATAGAAGATTTAGAATTTTTTCCTAGGCATGAAAGTGATATATAATTTACTTTATAATTGTTAGGAGTAATTGTTGTTGTTATTTGCAATACTGTTCAAAGGCTGCAGTTGGACTGGGGTTTCTTTGTATTTATTATAATGTCAGAATAGGGAATCTTTCTCTTCAAAGAAATAGAGGCAAACAGCAGACAGCAATCTACTGTGACAAAGAGGAGTGGGGTATAATAGCTACATGCTTGCTAGAATTCAAGCATTCTTTGGCTTTAATTAATGTTATAATCAAGGGGAACATGTGCAGAAAAGGAGCAAAAAAGGGAAGAACCACCACTGGTCTTCCTATGGCCAGCAGCCTATCTCAGGCTAAGATCATCACAAGCTTAAGCCTTAAGAAAGGGAGTGAAGAAAGAGAAGTTTCATGCTTTTTCTTAATAGGGACAATGGGGTAGCATGGAGGAAGAAACAAAAGTTTTTAATGGAAAAGGAACTGTGTTGAAGAAAATACTGGATGTCCCCATAAAAGACATAAGAGGCTGTTGCAAAGAATTTTAATGGCAAGACTGTACATACAGAAAAGTTTCTTTTCCCTTCCAACTACATTTTCTCTATGTTAGGTAACTTTCTGTGGTCTTCAGAATAGGAAAATCATAAAACTGTGAAAAGGAATTTTTTTCTATCACATAGTCAACCAAACTGCCTGTTATGTCCCATTCACAAGCAAAAAACACAACAGGAGCTGAGAATCTTGATTGATTTCAGATCCCAGTTCATGGTTACAGACCTTATAGCCAAGCATGGGCAAAGGTTGTTACACCTTGGCTTTCACTAATTCTAGCAGTGCAAGTGGAATCCAACTTCTCCCTTGAAACCTTTTAGATTAAGCCCAGCTGAATTCCCTGTTTTGCTGATGTGCTCACTTGCGAGATAGTGTTATCCCTCAGTGCAAACAAAATTAATTAGATTTGGAGTAATGAAACTGACAGGTAAATAGAAGAATGAATCAAATGGACATTCATCTCTTGTCTGAGCAGGTCAAGGGATTTGTCCAGTACCTTAGGCGTCTCTGGTTTTTGTTGTTCACAGACATGAATAATTAAAGGCTATGGGGTGTGAAGTCTACCACAGACTCTTGGCTACTGGGAACCAGCCACTATGTGTGCTTTATTAAAATTCTGCTTAAATTATTGGTAGTGCTGCACTAGCAGTAAGAACAAACTGATCGGCATCATATGGGGTCATTTGCTCCTTCCTGCTCCTGCTTACTAATTAATTCTGGCTGTAGTTGTGCATTAAGGGAGGTGCTGGAGGCATACAGATGCTGTGATATATTCAAGTCATACATCAAAGGAGGTTACTGAACTATTAGCCTTGAAGAAAGGATCTCTGGCAAGATTATTAACATTCATGCTTCTTCACCCTGTATTCTTTCTTTTGTTTGGATGTACACCAAGAGTTCCTTGTGTACACCTAGCTTTTCCTGTGTTGCTGTTTGTGCTGGCAATCTCACAAACTTCTATGAGTTACAGAGGCGATAAGCACAGTGCTTGCCTTGTGCAGTTCTGGGGATAGGAAGCTAATATTTTAGTGCATTAGTGCTACATGAGCTTTGCATTATGCTTACAGCACACTCTCTCCAGGGTTATTTGCCTGTTAGCATCACCATGAAAGAAGTGTTTGCATTGCTAACACTTCGGAAGCATATGCTTCATCTTCCCTGTTATTTCCCATGTCTAATGTCATTTACTGATCTGAGTCTTACTATTTTTTGGAAGCCTAGTTCTCATATATATTCCTAAGCTAGATGATGCTGTAAAGCTATCCTGTTTCTGTTGGAGGGGAGGTGGGAGGGAATGTAATTTTTGCCATTATTTGCTTTCCTTACACTTTGAGTATTATGTTTTACATGACTAGTCTAATCTAAAAAGATTCTAGTTCCTCACAGCTCTAAAATCCTTGAGTTGGAGCAATTTAGCCATGAATGAATTCAAGCTTGAGAGAAATGCAGCAGAAGCCGAGAGAGGATCTGAAAGAGAAAATATCAATAGGCAGTCTGAAGCCCCAGGGAAGTATCATACAGAGAGTATGATCAGCTAAGGTTTGAGGATGAGTACTGCAGAGTCAGGAACTGGAGGACAGTAATGCTTCAAAGCCTGGGAACCCAGTAAGCAGCGAGATCCAACACACAACTTGACTGAACTGAAAAAGGATGACAGAGAGAACCAAGGGAAGATTGGAGAAGGCAAAAATTGTGCCCATATGAGCTATGTCATGTCCTGATTTAGCTAATGGGAGTTAAAGGTTCATTGTGCCTTGAAATGTAGGGGTTTGCACAGGTAAAGTTGTATATCTGTTCAATGGTTGCTGTCTTGCAAAACAGAAAACGTCTTAGTTTGGAGTTCTGTTTGAAAATGGGAAAAGAACAGTAGGTACACATAAAATTCAAGAGAAAGATATAGTCTTCATTGTAAACCCTTGCTTTTACTGAGAAAGCCGATGAGAATGCCAAGAAAGAAAAACTTACATTAGGATGAGCTGTCTCTTTACATTAGCATCCTAAACATCCTCAAAACAAGGATTTAAGAAAACTGGCTAGTAGGAATTTAGGAAGCTTTTTTTTTTTTTTTTAGCAAATGCACATTCATTAACCAAAAATCAATGTTTAATGGAAAAAAGATCAGTTCTGAACATTTCTCATTTTGACAAAATTTTGGAAAACATTTTGAAGCTATCAAAATACTACTTTAATGGTGTTGAAAAATACCTGCCCTTTTCAGTGAAAAATTTTACTAACTTGAACATTTTGGGTGACCAAATACAATATTTGATGTTTTTCATCTCTATTTTATTTGAGACTTTTTTCCAAAATATTAAAAACTTTCAGAGGATAAGAACATTATTTCTAACCCCCCCACCACGATTGATGTCTATTCCAACAGCAGATAATTTACTCATCTTTCCCATAGAGACATGTGTTGATTTGAGCTTACTCCAGATGTTAGAACTGTCTTCTAAAAACCCAACACCATGGACTCACAAGTGAAAATACATCCCCTTTTAATTTCTCTCTTAAATATCATCAGTTTTAAAACTTTTGCAGCAGAAGCATCCTGGCTCAGAGCTACACAACAGTCATGAATGAAAAAGGAGCTACCCCTGGGACGTCTCCAAATGATATTCAAATACTGAACCATGAATACAGTCAGGAGTGCTTGACTTTGCTTTTTTATTAACCTTTATATAGGGAAGTATTTATGGACCATTTATAATAAAAAATATTCTTAAGCATTTTAGAATAATCCATGGACACCTCAACCTTTTAGATACATTCACAATCAACTGTTGCCATTTATGTTCGCAGCCATGCAAAAGTGAGACTATAGTTTGAATGCTTTTACACTTATTTTCTCTTACATTGTTTGCCTGCTGTCTTCCATGTGTGAATATCGGAGAAAAATCATGTCATTTTGGAAGACATGGAAATTTTAAATTATTTTGCACCCTAAATCTGATTGTTGTTCGTCCATGAAAAAGTTAATAACATAAAAGTAGGAAATTTGTCTCATGGTAGAAAAAGTCAAACCAGTAAAAACAGAGAATCTGCAATAGAAAGTAGATATTACTAAGATCTGAGATTCAAGAAATAATTACTTAATTGTCTTCAGTTTTCACACACTCAATTAAACTAAAAAGAAAGTGGGGTTCCCCCCCTCATTTGTTTAATTTTGCAACAAGGAGAAAAAATCAAGCTTTTAGTTGAAACCTAAAATAAGAAAAAAATTCAAACCTTTTTTTTTTTTTTTTTTTTTTTCCCCCAGAGAACGAAGAAAGAACAGGATAAAAGAAAGCCAGTTTGATGATAATTTTAGGAAATCCCTATTAATTCACAAGACATAGAATAACTCCAGAAAGTTTGGCTTAAGCTATTATAAATTCACGGAAATTTTGGGAAGGTTTTGAGCATTGAAATAAGAACTCAGATACAGTGAGGCCTTTTCGACATACTGAGTTTATTAGGGTGTCTCCCCCTGCTCACTCAGGTGGAGAAAATCAGGATGAGCTTTTGAAGGTGACTGATACTGGATCAAGGTCCTGACTGTGAGTTTGGCACAGTACGTTGCCTGAAAACTGATTATTTCTTCCTGTCATAATCTCGCAGGCTAACACAGGCAAAGAACAACCCCAAGCACTGAAATGTGAGCAGATCTGAGATCTAGAGAACAGGAAACAAGATGGATGTCAACTCTGCTTAGACCAAGAAAAGCAGCAAAGATTTGCTGTTTCACTCAGAGGAAAAGACACCTTTTAAGGCCCCTCTTCAGAGTGCCCACAGCTGGCATGAATTAAGGTAAATTCAGTGTTTACCTCAAAACTTGCATTCCTCAAGTATAAAAAGTGGTCAACAGCATAACCTAATGCTAAACCTTCTGACCAGTTCCTCAGACCTTCTGTCCAGTTTCTCATTTGCAACTCATCATTCAGTGATGGTCTATTCTGTGTAAAGCAAAGTCAGGTACAGCTGATGAGCACGGCACTGATCTTCCTCTAAGTGGTAAGAACTCCTGCCTCCTTCACCACTTAGCATCATGCCATGCATGTGCCACACAAGGTAAATAAAAAGCTCTGGAGCCTACTGGGAATTTTTGTATTGTGATGGTTCAGGCACTTTGAATCTCCTTCAGGAATAACTTCTCCTGAGTGTGTTAGACACTGGGAAACATGTACTTTTACAGAGCAAAAGCTTAACTACATAATATACATAATGTACACAAATATGCACAGTATGAGTAAAAAGGGTTTGCACTTGTGGGAATTTCAAAAGAAAGCAGCAGCACAGATATAGTGGCATGTTTTGTAGAGCCAGAAGAGAAACTGACACTGGTATGCCTCATGAAAAGCATGTAAAGCAAAGCCTGGTATCAAGTATTTCTCTCTCTCTTTTTTTTTTCTTTTTTTTTTTTTTTCTCCACTTTTTGGAGCATTTTTTTAAACACTAAAGCTAACTATCTTAAAAAATTAAAATTATGTTCTGAAGCTCCATGAATACTCTAACAGTCTTCACAGTTCGTTAGTGAAAAGTTACTCAGCACAGGTGGTTTTGCAATGATGCACTGAAAAAAAAAATCCATGGTGTTTAGTGGCTCTTTCAGACACCAGCCTGTGGAAGATGTAGTGTTCCTGCTCAGGGCTGCCATACAGAACATACTGGCCAGACACAAGGCTTCAGAAAGAGCTTCAGACAGGAAAGGCCTGTGTCTCTGGGATACATGAATATTAATTGGCACTAGCACTTTGGTGACATTTCCATGGGCTCAGCGTTCTCTTTCTAACCAATACTGCACACCGTTTGAATTCAAAGATATGCCCTCTCCAACAAAATGGGTTTCCAGAACATGCCAGCCAGCTCCTTTAGGCTAATTCCAGGGGAATGACTCTTCCTGTTGCCCAAACAAGAGTGAGCATAGGCAGCACACAGCCCCACTCCCAGCTGGCTCCATCTGACATTCTTTGCAGAGAAAGCCCACAGCCTGGAGATCACTTATCATCAGTGTGAGGGAAGGTGGCCCACCGAGGCAATGGGCGGTGACCCACTGCCTAGAGGTCAGGCAAAGGGCAAACAGGCCACAGTGACCCACACTGCTGCTGACCTGCAGGAAGACTGGGTTGTACTGTGGTGTAATGGTGGCTGCAACCATTCCTGAGAAAAACTGGTCACACTGAGTGGAGCTGCACGCTGGGTTTACAGCCAGCTGCCTTGCTCTCTGGTTGTGAGCTCCACCACGACCGTCACGTAGGCACATCTGCGTCTGTCAGGCAGAGCGGACTCTCGAGAGCCAGCAGGGAAGTGGAGGACTGCTAGGGAATCCTGAATTACCCGGTTCTGAGAGCAGATGGTGTTTCAGCTCTAGCAAAGTCAGCTCAGCAACCTTCACAAGCTCTGAATGCACCTGAAAAGACATAAAGAACTTCTCTCCCACAAGTGTTGCTTGACATCCTCAAACTGCAGATTCCCACCCTTGTGCCTGCTTTGAGCTAAGGACTTATTCATGTGTTGAAAATAATACCGCTCCACCAAAGCAGTATTTTCCTTTGCCCTATCAGTTCCAGCTGCAGATTCCCGTCTAGTCCCTGTTTTGAGTTACACTTCAATAAATATACTTGCAATTGAAATCATCTTTCCGTTTTGTCCTCTCTGCACTATAGATTCCCACACTGACCCCTCCTTCAAGCCACAATTAATACATAATTTATGTCTGAAATAAAAATCACCTCCTCCTCCCGCCTTACCCATCCCAGCTGCAGTTTCCCATTGCCATCCCTGCTTTGAGCCATGATTAATACATATGTTTAAAATAAAATAATAAAAAAGTAATCTCTAGCCTCTGCTCCCCAGCTGCAGGCTCCCATTCCTATCTTATCCTCCATTTCCAGCCTGCGAGCTCTCCTAGCGTTACCTCCCAGTCAAAGAGGGAGCCTCCCCCTCACGGCAGTGATGGCCTGTGAGGCACTTCTTCATGGATCACTTCCATCTCCTTCAAGGATCAAACCCTACAGTGTGGGAGGGGGAGGTGGCCATAAGCCTTTCTTACATCACTGACATTTTCAGGAACAGAGGAAAAAAAATGCAGTAAGTTAACAGTCACCAAAACAGCAAGCAGCCCATGAGAGGCACATCTGGGATTTTCTCTTCTCACCCTGTGAGGTTTTGCTGTTCTGTCCAATGACAATGGGTTAAGCCTCTACTTCAGTTCTGCCTCAGGAAAGATTTCCAATTGATTAAACAGAGCCTGAGTGACTGCATAACCTGGTGTGAGATTTGGCCGTGCTGCGTAGCCCATGGCACTGGTTCTGGTGGATGACTCTCCCTGTGGAGCTGACAGGATCCTGGGTAGTAGTCAGCTCATAACCTGTTGTCCAATCCTCTCCCACATGAAATTTATCAAAAGTGTTGTGTTACACTGAAAAAAACCCACATCTGTCTTCACCCTTCTTCAGCGAATGAAGCATCAGTAGTCTTTAGTGGGATGGAAAAGGGGCTACCACTGGTGCTGGCAGGAGGAGAGCACAGACTGGAGTTCTTTACCATCAGACTCAGAGGAGCAGTTGCCAGGGTTGACTTTCTGAGTGCTATTCAGGTGGGATCAAAGTTTGAGGCTGGTTTCTCTGTTTGGATGTTTACCTGAATTGACGCCTGAAACTCTTCACACTACCTGCATCTTCATCTTTTTCTCTACTGTCTTCAGCAGACATGAAAAAGCTTTTTGTTTGGGAAAGGTGAGGGCAGAGAGAAAAGGGAAAGGACCAGGAAGGGCCTGGGGTATATTTCCAGTCACAGAGTGAAGATGAGAGTGAAGAGGAACTTCAGTGCCTCCCCAGGCCTCTGGTCAGTTTGTCTGTGCACCGTGGCTGTACAGAAAAAGCATGAAGCTGACAAAAAAGCTTTGTTCTGGACTAGGGCTGGAGGATTCCATTGTGGGAAGTCTTGCTGCCATTCTCGCATTTGCTCCTCTGAGAGACTCATGCAGAAAGGGCAGGATAATGCGGCACTCCTGTCCTGACCCTGCTGCCTCTGGGACAGCCTGCTCTCATCACTCTTGTTAGCTCTAATTGCTTTTATTACAGATACTTGACCAATGTATTGCTGTTTTATTAAATAGTTTTCAGACAGGACTGTTAGCAGAAGTAGCAGCTTGTTAGGTGAAAGTAAATGTCCTCCCAAGAGAAGAAGCAGTGTGAGTCGGCACGCAGACGGACCGCTAGGTGACTGGCCCTGTCTTGCACAGGATGTATAATCTCATGTTCTCTTTACCTCAAGCTGTGTATTTAGCTCAGGAACTCATCAGGGAAGGGCTTCTCTCCTTTTCTTGTATTTGCACTATGCCTAGTACATTAAGGCCTGAATGCTAGTTTGGTACCTGGAAGTACTGCTATAAGTTGCAAAATAACAACTGTTCAAAATGACAGGAATTTGGGATTAAGTTTGGTTTGCTCATTAAAACAAATATCTAAAATCTAAATTCGAAATCCATGTGTTAATTGGCTTCTCTGCCAAGCAAAGTACTTTTTTTAATAGAAGTAACCTTGAGAGGAAAACACTAGTAGAAGATATGTGCCAGCAGATTCTGTTTCAGATGTATTTCTCACTGCACCTCCCGGGAACAGGGATCAGTTTTTTATTTCTTAAAGCTAAATCCAGAAAAATATCCTCTATTCTACTTGCCTCAGTGGACATTGAAGCCCCTTCCAGGCATGGAGGAGTGTCAGCAGTCTTACCCTGCAAGCGTATGAGACTTGATCTTCTCCATGAAACCAAATGGGAAGAATGATGAGGAAGGAAGCAGCAGTGCTGGGAGGCTTGGTTGAGAACCCAGGAGATGCACACTTTTTTTACTTAACTCATTAGTGAAGGCCTTTGAGGTCTATTCATGGAAAGTCCTGCAGAAAAGGTTGGCATTGTTAATTAAAGCTTTAATCTCTTTCTTACTTGGTAGGAGATGAAATGCAGCTGGGTGTGTTTGCTGTCCTGACAGCTGTAAAGATGTTGGGCCATGACCTTGGTTCTGTACACATTACCTGCCCTGCTTCTCAGCGATGCTTGTGTCAGCTTTCATTCCTCCATTCTGGGTTGAAGTGTTTCTGTGGCGCTTGTTTTAAATAGTGTCACTTGCCTGAGAACAGCAGTGACAAAGGATTGTCCGAGGCGTGCGGACCTAGTGAAGCATACCCACACATTACACAGCACTGCCCTCTCCAGTTGCTCATACCCTGACAAATTTGACAAGCAAAGCTATTGGAACTCCTGCTTCAGCTGCTGAGCACAACAGTCTGGCAGGACCTGAACTCTGCATGTTGGATGGAGCATCATCAAGGGGCAGGAGAGAAGTTCTGGCCCTGCACTGCTGGGTCCACGCTCACAGGGTTTCACTAACAGGCACATTTCCCTCCTGCTACCTGAAAAATTTGGGTGGCAATTTTGCTTGAGTGCAAGGGATGTATTCAGTCACGTCAGTGTGCTGAGGACTGAGCAAACTCAGCTGGTTTCTGCCTTGGTGGAAGGTATGTTAATAACGGGCACAGGGGACCCATAAAGCTCTGAGGGCTGAGAAATCAGCTGTGGCTCACACCGAGTGTTGCTACTGCTGCGAGTTCAGTCAATGTGCACTCAACAAGAATGACCACTTATATATTTAAATTTTGATTATGTATGAAATGAAGGCGGAAAAAAACCAAAATGAAGTTAGGATTTAATAGCTGTTTTGTAGCTTTTGAGGCATTTATGAACACTTTGTGGATGATGGATAGTTCTGAAAATATGACTTTCTCAAGAAAATCAGTCCATTTTGCAACTGTAATGAATTGTGATATACAGTAGTCCAAACACTGCTTGCCAGCCAGCTACCTTAAAACAAGATGCTAAGGGAATATTTTTCTTGATTAGATAATGGGCTGGTTGAAATTCCTTCAGCTTTACTGAAACAGAAGTTAGCAATTTCAGACATATCAGATGATGCATCAATTTTCTGTAAACAGAAGACTGTGCAACCCACTTTATTGAAAAGGCCTTTATACCGAGCTAGATTTAATCTCTCAATTTGAGAAGCAGCCCCATGAAATAAGATGTTTGCATGCAAAATCTCCAAGATTTCCAATGGAAATATAAAACAAAGAAGAGCATGTTCCCTTGGGGACTGCACCTATCTTGGATTAGATTTTCTCTGATGTTTTTGCATCATATTACCAATGGCTTCAGGGAAGTGAAACAGCAGTTTTCTTTCTTGAGAACAAAGGCTTGCAGACTTAAAAAAAATGTTAATATATTTAAAGCACTTTTGGCCACTGTTCTTTTTATTACTCTGAGAATTCTGGACAAAAAAGGTATCTTATTGTATTATTTTATCATCTATGTTAATGAAATGTGCATTTAAGGCTACAGCCTGAGAATTCTTTAAAGGAAAATGATTTCTAAACGAGCACTTTCTGTTTCCCATGGACATAGATGTTTTAACTATTAGTACTGCTCTGATAATACAGATCTGACTCCAAAATACACTGGAATCCTTGAAAATATTTTCCTTTGGAGTTTTTTTGGTTTTTTGTTTTTTTTGTTTTTTTTTTCTCCATGGATTTTGGAAAACATCCTATGGCCACACACAGAATGTATGTAAACTTTCTATAAAGTTTCTATAAAGTTGACCCAGGAACAGGATTGTGTTCTCCTACCTTAGATTTCAGTTCTGACATCTTCCCCTATTTGCATGAGTTTTTCCCTTGTTAACTATATTTGGCATTAGATCAGTTGTAGGAGCACCCAGTGCAGTAGGTTTTGCTAATGTGGTGTGTCCTGCTGGATGCAATGGGTAGGTGCCATGAGACAGAGCAGCACCAAACACTTTGAGTAATTCTGTGCCTGTTCAGATCCAAGGGAAGCACTTTGCTTTTGCTTTGCTTAATCAACATAGCAGATAGTTGTTATTATTATAAATTAATTAATAATTTAAAAATCCTCATTTATTGATAAATAATTTAAGAATGTAGGCTTTGTCTTCCCTGGTTGGCCAATGTGAATTAATAAAGCCCTTTGCAAAGAGGTAATACTTTTTAAAAATTTCAGGCAGAAAGACTCAATTTTGTATTTAAAGCACTCAGTGATGACCTAAGCATGTTTAATCCTGAGAAGTGTTATAATGCTTTGTTATAATGTTATAAGTGCTATAATGCTAAATGCTTAAAAAAAGTATTTTTAACAGATCATCCCTTTCCCTCAATAAGAGATTAGCAAGAGGTGCTATAATTTAAAAATAGATTAAATAAAACCCATGAGAGTAGATTGTCTGAGAATTTATATTCAGCCTTTTCAGAATGTTCAGTAATAGGGACCATGCAATGATTTGGAAAAGTATCCAAGGGAAAGTCAACACAGAAACAGCTTTTCTGTAGGAAGCTCATTTGATGCTGGAACTCATGACCTCAGAATGGTAAGAAAGAAAAGCAATGAGCAATTTGTTTTGGTTTTCTTCATTCTTCAGGGAAGTGAGGGGAGAGATTTGGTCATTGCTACAGCTGGCAAGAGTTTCTGGATTTCTGATTGAGGATATTTAAAACAAAACAAAGAGCTTGGGAATAATGTACCTACAATTCAACTTGTAATAACAAACAGCTAATTCTTAGATCTGAGCAAACACCTCAAATACTTATATTAATCTGCAGGCAATTTCAAAATTGTTGTTTGTATCTGCTGGTCTAGAAGAAAACCCTAAATTAATCTGTACACTAGTATACTAGTGCTAAAAACAATTGTGGTTTTACATTTTGACAGGTCAGCATTGACTGAAGAGGCTTCACCATATTCCCTCAAATTATTCTAAATCAAACAAACCAGACTGTAGACACAACACTACTAACCCCTCTGAAAAAGTGGTATGAAATACCTTCCTGGAAGTCATGGTCCCTTATTTTCTTTAAAAGGCTTAACAAAGGGCAGAGCTGAAGCAAATCTTGTATCTGAGCCTGATGAAAATAATTTGGAAATGAAAAGGAGTCAGAAACTGAAGCATAACAGACTTGAAGGTAACATGTGGATTGGCACGGTGGAAGGTAGTTGCTGAGAATACAGCTACGAGTTTACTTCCCTTTAAATTTTACATATCTGCTATTTCAGCCACCAAGATTGCTCTTGAAGCATGTCAGTGCTTCATTTCATTTCCACTCCCAGTTCACAGATTAGCTGGGAGAGCTAATCAGGCCACTCAGCAAGATGATGGGTTAACGAGAAAAAGAGGAGAGTGGGAAGAAGAAACCAAGCCACAATGCCATGGATCATGCAGCAACAGTTGTTTCTATTGCCTGCAAGATGAGGAGATTTAAATTTCATAAGGTCAAGGACCACAATCAAGCCTACTGCAGAAAGTAAACGACAACAGAATACTACTGATTAGCACTTCCTCTGCTTGTGTTGCTGGACAAAAAAAACCCCAAAGGCTTCTTGGACCTCTGGACATGGAGAGTAGTACATGCCAATCAAGGAACCAGATAACCTTCTTGTCAGTTGTTCAACTAGTTGTCTGCAAGCCATGTAGGCAATCCTTTTGAGTAAAACTTTTGTTGTTGTTGTAAAGTAAATCAAGGAAGAATGAGTAGAATTAAATTTCACGTCAGGCATATGAAAGGCAACACCACTAGTATTGAGTGCAGAGGCAGTAAAAAATGTGCCCATCCTATTGCTGTGCAGACATTCCTAGGTTTATATCTAGTAATAAAGATCTTTGCAGTGTTTTCCCAAACGGTTAACATGAAACTCTATCTGTTCCATACAAAATCCCTTTGAAGAACATCTAAATTTCAATTTAAGAGCAGTATAGTTCTGCTCTGAATTAGTTGCCCTTCAATTTCTCGGAAATACCTTCATGTTTTAATGAAAAATCTACATAAAAAACATGTAGATAGCTGCAAAATCCGTGTGTATATGTATACATATCTAATGAACATGTGATAAATGGGCACATATTTGTTATACTGAACTCTGTTTGTAATACAACACTGCTACCTGTATATAATGTGATAACCAAAACTGATATAGAAAGAACTGGAGTTTTAATTCGTCATTGCTAACATTCAACCCTTGAGAGGAGTTCACCTCAGCTGACCTGGGGCCTCAGCCTTGACCTAGTGGTCCTTATTCCTTTCACAGCCCATGGAGAAAAATACATAGTTTTATTATATCCTTCACCTCTTCCTAAAGTGGACACCTTACACAGCCCTGATGAATTCCTGCTTGCATGATTCTGTCTAAGTTATCTGCAAAATACAGACAAGGATACCAGAAATGCTACCAGCCTAAATAGTCATGGTGAGCATCTAAATGGGATGTGACTAAATCTCCACTCTCATGATGTAGGTGGAGGTCTGACCCTCCACAGAAGAAAATAAAACAAACCAGATCTACGCATTAAATATTGAAATTGTATAAAGTTGCCAAGTCCTCCTGAAGCTCACTGTTCCAAATTATTGGATACCTTTGATTGGCTTTTTACTTTTTATCCCACCTCTCCTTTCCTCATCTGTAAAACTGAGACAACAGTCCCACTGCATCTCATATTTCAGATATCAGTCTCACCATTTTAAAAATGTTCACCCAACTCTTGCTCTCATAACAGCTCACAAGTGAGCCTACAAGGAAATTAACAATTCTGTACTCACTGCAGGGTCTGATGATACGTATTAAATAAAGCCTGGGGCCTCATGTCACCTGGGGGAATAAAAATAAATAATGGATGCTTCTCTGAATTGTAAAGCATCACAGAGGAGTGACACTAGCAGAAGACTAGAATAACAGACAGGCAAACTAACATCTAACATCAGTGTTAAACATAGTGAAGTTCACACAATACCACCTATTTGTGCATATACCCATTCAGATACATTTTCTGTCTACTTTTATGCTACATCATGGCTTTTAGTAGGAAGAGCTTGAGAGGAATTATATCTAAAATATAATTCTGTCCTCTGAACACCAGTGTGCAAGCAAATACAGGAGAAAGCTCTATTTGTATAAACAAATCCTCTTCTGATTTTTAAAAAGCTGACTGATCACTACCAAGAAAAAAATACCACCAATATTCATCCCTCTAAACATGAGACAGAGACAGGTCACCAGGACAGGTTTTATTATGCGATTTCAGGTTTTTAGAAGTGGTATGGGGACATTCTAATGGTTGGGAGGTGTTTACTTACAGCACCAAGACCACTCCTGTGCTGCAAGACACAGTAAACACACATATGGATGCAGAATAACTCTCTGCCTTAGAATTAGAAAAAGAGAGAAAATGAGAGCAAAAATCTAGGCTGATATGATAAAAATATTCATCTGTGCTGGTATGAACTCCCCTTTTCTCTGAGTTACCTTTTCTTGAGTTCAAGCTTTGGACAGAGCAGATTTGCATGCTTAACTCTGGGCATCCTTATCTTAGGCCATTGGAATGAAGAGGTTTGACTGCAACTGAATTTTCATCTCTGCTGTGAGAAGTGCGAATGTCACTTCAAACTCAACACGACCCTCTGAGGCACAGTGCAGTGCATGCCATCAGGCCTTTCTAGGTTATCTCCAGCCCCTCTATGCTGTGTTTCCCATTGAATCATATACTGTAAGATAAAAATGAATGAAACATGTTAAAAGAGCACACAGCTAAGTTGAAGGGACACAAATGTATGAGATCAGGTAGGATTTTTGAAAGGATGACTGAAAGAGAACTCTTTTCAAGCAGCTGGTTGATATGATAAAAAGCAAGTTTTCCCTGTCCATTTGGTGTGGATATGATCTCACCTCAGGTGGTTTAAGAAATCATCTCGTAAATGTAATTAGGTTAGAAAAACATGCACACTCAAATCTGGAGGTTTTGGAAGCACAGCATGGATTTCTAGTGAAGTATGACTGAAAAATGCAGACGCAATATCACTGCCCTTCTCTGGTGATGTGGAGTTGTCCTAGGATGCAGAAGTGCTGGAAAGGCAGAATGGGATGTCAGTAGCTCTAAGTACAGAGGGAGCACAGCCCTGCTTGCTAACTCTCAGGCTGTGCTTTTTGGGTACAGAATTTCAGCTCCATCTTTCAAATCTCTCCTACCCACACAGCTCACATTTCTAAAACACACACAGCTTTCCCAAAGTCAACTACAGCACAGAGTCACAGTGGTGTTAACAGGACTTGAATCAAAGGACAAAACCCAAGAAAACCAGAGACCTCCAGAGCTGGACCTCTGGGTTTGGTCAGCCAACTCCTATTGCCTTCATTAGGACTTCATTGAACAAGAGCAACTGTGTTTTGCAAGGCTGAGCAGTTTGAATAGCAAGGTCCTTCAGTTTATACCTCAAAACATAGGAGGTGCTAACACCAGTGTTTCCAGTGGGTGGATGACTCCTTTGTAAGCTGGAAACTGTGCTAGGCGACAGCTCCTGTACACGTGTGGTAAGGGGCAACATTCCTCTGGGCTTCTTTCAGCAGCAATGCAGCTCCTCCAAGGAACCAGCAGAAAAGTGCTATAGAAGATACCCTCTCCATCCTCCATTTAGGACCACATAACTCTAGGATATTAGAAAAGTTTTGGAGACAATAAAGCTAAGAAAGACTATTTTGGATATTAACCTCACAACCTTGCACAAGTACATTTCCTAAGGTGACTGGGGTCTTACCACTGAAGTTCAAATGCTGATAGATGCAATCACCTATACAACAGGATTTTTCAAATTAAAAGCACTGTAGAATGTGCAGAAAAAAATGGGGTTGTCTTTAAAAAACACACAGAAGTAGCATGCCAAGGCTGTTTTTCCCTGAATTTTTCTTCTAACACTCACGGTTGAAAGCAATGTAAAACTTGAGTGTTGTATTGTGCACCAAAGGTTCTCACAGACAGCATTCAATAGTCTGCTAGGCATTTGCCATCTGACAATAATGATAATTTTCCATACCTTAGGATAGGTGTACTTCATATAAATGTCAAATAACCACTCAGCCTTGCCATAATTGGGCTTTCTGTGCATTAGAGAAAACCCATATGTTGATTTGTAGTCACCTCTAGTAGTGTAGCAGAGATATAATTTAGCCAAATGTAAAATGTAAGCATAATTGCACTTTAAAGAAATGCAGTTTTCAGCTGCATAAACTGAGATCATCTATGATGACCAGGTTCTGTTACATCTGGAAAAAGATTAATTCTCTGACATCGAACCCTGAATTTCTGTTTTGTTGAACTTACAACTGTTTAAAGATTCTTTATAATATAAACTTGAGATTGGCATATGAGTACTGCAGATTACTGTGTAAAGCCCCAGCTGGAGCAAGTCTCTGAATGTATTGTGTAATTGACTCACACAGGAAGGAAAGGAGAACCTGGTAAAATACTTCATTCACTTATAAAATATGAGCTAAATTTTTGTCTCTACCAATGAACAGCCCTTAATTCAATACACAGTTATACACAGGTATAACTGAAAGAAGAATTTGGCCACTTTAAGAAAACAATAAACCCTTTATTTGATTTGTCATTTCTTAGCAAGATATTTGTATAAATAAAACACTGGATATTTTTATAACTGCAGATCTTATTGCCACTGGTTTTAAAGAACAAAAAAACTGTAGGAAACAAGAAAAAAAGCAGAGTCTGCTTATAATAAAAACTGAATAAAGATAGATGCTTGCCCTTTCTAATAATTTCTGATGTTGTGTCTTATTCTTTTAATGCTATCTGCTTGATTAGACAGAAAAAAGATTGTAGGAAAACTATCAACAAAGGATCAAAGCAGTGAAAAAACCCCACAATTTCTGTCCTCTGTCCTACTCATAGAATCCACCAAGTATAAAAGAACATAATTCCATTGAGATGAAACAATCTGGACACGTTTCTTTTAAATGTCCAATACCATGAAATATGATACAAGCAGAAGCAATGAAGTTAATTACAGTGGTGATTTTTAGATCCCTAATATACGGCCAGTTTGTGATCAATTAATTTAACAGCATGTGAAACATCCCTTGCAAACTAGAGTACTTACTAAGATGAAATATCAAGAACTACTAAAGGGGAAATCCAGCAAGAAAAGAATTTAGTTCTTATTTTCTCTTCTTTTCAATATACATTTTTATGGACTCCTTCAGAGGGTGCTACTGCCGAAAAGTACCCCTCATATTAATCCAATGGTCTAGCACCATTCAGCTGCTAGTGGCTGTGTTCCAGCTCCCAGAGATTATTTTTAAATTATGAGGGAGATTGCTTGCTGATTCCCCTCATATGAAAATCGTCTTCTTAGATGTTGTCCTTGTCTGACAGTCTTACTCACTTAACAGAGGTTCTGAGGTTCACACACACATGCTCATCCCACACACACTACACGCAGTGCTACATATGCATATGTGTGTGCAAATACACAAAGACAGAAAAAAAATTCTACAAGTACATATACCATGTCTGCGTCTGAGCCTCTTGAAAGAGACACTCATGTTGCACCCAAAAAATATTATTATTTTCCACAGGAACAGTGGCATGGAGTTTCCAAGTATAAGGTGATAGCACAGGTCCTACAGACTGCATGGCTTGGGAAAACTTTGGAGGTTCCCTGGTAACAAAGACAAAGTATTTCAAGAAATGCACAGGAAGGCAGAAGCACAGTCACAGAATACTTTGTTGTCCATTCAGTTCTTATTTAGTGATTTTAAATCTGATACTAATTTTGCAATTCTTTCAGATATTTTACTTCTCAGTTCACTAGCCAAAATTCACATCCTTGTGAGCCAATACTCCAACCATCCCCATGCCTACAGCAAGCATCACCTCATCCAGATGTTCCCTGCCAAAAACAGGCGTAATGCGTGTGGAATCGGGATACATGTTGTATTTACCTTAATTTAATAATTATTCTTCTGGATGACAGTGACCACATCTCAAACATTAATAGCCTCTATTGTGTGATCACCGGTATCAATCACAGCTGTTCCATAATGAATCTCATAAAAATATTCAATCAGTGATGGAGAGGGCCTTTGAGATCCACAGAATGAGTTTCAGATGTTTGCAAAGTACTCTGAGGTAGGCTGCAGCTCACACAAGGGAAACTCGACCAGGTGTTTGCAGTTTCATGCCTGCTGCATAAGTAATGTAACCCATAAAAAGGATTTTTTTTTTTCCTGCCTCAGAGCAACTCAGCCCAGGGAAGCAGAAAAAATAAAAAGATAAAGAAGCACTTTGAGAAATGGAAATTTTGACCAATAGGGGTGAAATTCACTTTAGTGTTATAGCATTGGATAGGGAAAAGGTAAAAGATATGTTGGATTTTCTTTCTTTTCTTTCTTTTTTTTTTTTTTTTGAGGGGGAGGAATAAGGTGTTTTAGATGTAGAAGAATGCATGAATATAGTCTGAATGCTGGAAATCATAATGTGTTCAACTTTGTGACTGAAATATTCAGCATTTTCACAAGCTCTGTGGACTATTTTCTTTCCTGTCTTGCAGAAAGTATCTTAACATAAATAAGTACATCTAAACTTTTCTCCTGCTAGCCTTGGTGTCTCAAACTATGCACCATATTACTTCCCTCTTAAATGATTCCTTTTGATTAAGTACAGTATACAAAACCCCAGATTCTTGAGCTAGAACACTGTGCAAATGTTTCAGGTTTGAAGAAAACAATGATGATATGTGTTGGTCCTCTGTACTACCATACAGAAGGCAAAATGGGATAAGGATCCAGAAAGATTCATACTTGGTTTCAACAATGTTTCCTTCCAGTAACTGGGGCTATGTCCACAGAAAGGAAGCCAGCATGCAGCCCTATGTGCTGATCTCACGTTGCAGATTGCTTTCAGGCCATATACCACCACAATTTTCCTTTAAACAAGTCTTCTTTTCCCTAAATGCTAGTTTTTCTGTTACTGTTGCACACTTCTGACAGGAAGTTTTACCCCTTTGACTCAGTATGTTTGTATTAGTGTAGGTGTAGGATCTGCTCAATCTTATAGACAGGCCAACCACTATAATTTACATACCAATTATCTCATTCCTTGTACCTTCAAAACGAGGCCATTACACAGCAGCTTTCTCTCATGTGAAACCTATGAGTAGCTGTGCCATTACTCACAAGGGGAAAAAACCCCAAACCAGCAAAAAACAAAAGGACCAAACTCTGAGAAGGAAATCCCATAAGAGAAAACTGTCTAGTTAAAATTTCCATTGGCAGACCAGCACACTTCAAGAACAGCTTTCTGTGGTAAGTTAAGTTACCAGTTTCTGGAGACTGGTTGGGATATAAAATTGGGACAGATTAAGAGAGGGGGAAAAATAGTCAACCAGCATTTCTT
Organism: Promerops cafer; assembly: GCA_013398275.1. Lineage (NCBI taxonomy): Eukaryota > Metazoa > Chordata > Aves > Passeriformes > Nectariniidae > Promerops > Promerops cafer. The sequence goes on from VZSE01007212.1 coordinate 1,172,811, forward strand.
TCAGCAGTGAAAGTACTGCTGGACTGGACAGCTCTGTTGCATACAAATACTCACGTCCCAGGCTAAATACAGAGACTTTGGCAGTGGCCATGACCGAGTGCAGTTGGGCCATCAGTCGGATGCACTCCTTTGATTCCCTGCCCAATTCCAGGGTAGCCTCCAGCAGTCTGAGGCCGAGGGACAGCCTTAATTTGTGGCAGCTGGACACAGTCATTAAGGAACCATATGGCAGCTGGGAGAAGCCAAGTTAGGCCGGTGCCTTCCCCTGTCCTGGGATACCCTTTGCAGAGGTGGGAGGGAAGCTCTGGTGCCACACAGATTCCTCCCAAGCCCTGTGTAGCTTCAACTCTGGGTCTTGCAAGGTGTCTTAAGGGGACTGCAAAGGGTTTCACACTAATTTGTCTCCAAACATCTGTCCAGACGCATCCTCCACTATCCAGAGAGACTACAATCGCTATCTCCTCCCAAGAAATCTCCCATGGAGTTAAATGTTCTTTACAGATTACACAACAAGCCCATCATTTCTGCACCACTGTGGTAGCAGCCCCTGGGACACCCTCCCACGGTGTATCTTGGGTGATAGCAGTTCCCAGGGGTTATGGATTGGACAAAGCACCACAGGTTTTGGAGCTAAATGCTGCAAAGGCATCTGGGTTCAATAAAACTGGAAACCGGGCCAAGTTTGGTCTTCAGAAGTTTCTTCCAGGTACAGCACTGATGTCTTATCTCAGCAGCATCTTAGCTTTTCCATACCCTTGCATTAAAAGTCAAATAATATTTATGTGGATACACATACAGCTCATGTGGCAATGCTCTTAAAATAAATTAATGCAATATCTTCATAGTTGAGACAGTAACAATACAATAATTATAAATTACAGGGAACAGTAAATCAGAATATGTCTCTCTGCATCCTTTAGGCCCTTTTGTTTGTATTGCAGGATTCAGAGTTCTTGTTTGTTTGGTTTGGTGTGGGTTTTTTAAAAATCTATATGCAACCTAAGACAACAGCAGCAAAAGAAAACTGAAAAATGTCTGTGCAAATCTAATACATGAAAACAGGTTTTTCTATCTGGTTTAGTCTAAAAAAACAAGACAGTCTACCTTCCCAAAAGGGCCAGACATAAAAACAACTTTACTTGTGGCTTCAGACATTCAGCAACATTATGGATTAGCTTTAACCATTAGGTAATGTAAGATTCAAAAAACATTAGCCCTTCCATAAACCCAATTCATCAACCTTCAACTGAATAGTGCATTCATGTATTTCATGGATGCATAACCCAAGAAATAAAAGTTTAATAAATTTTTGTATTCAATGACTGGATCAGGACATGTGTCTTCTCTTTAAGAGGTTTTGAAGTAGATGCTCACACTGAACACAAAACTCAACAGCTTTTTCATCAATTTCTTGACTTCCTCCACAAAGGTCGTTTGCCTTGTAAGCATGATAAGCCATTTCAAAAATTGTTCAGCTCACTCCTTTTTGAGGTTCACTAGTGTTTGAAATACTTTTTTTTTTTTTAATTTTTAATTAAATGAGAAAAATATACCACATTTAAAAGTGCTTGCCCTCTTCTACCCATAGGTTTTGGTAAGTGAAAAAATCCACTATCAGATATCAGAGAGTCGGTGTGACTTGAAGACAAAGGGAGAAACCCCTTAGCTCGTCAGGTTCACACTTTCCCTTTTGGCCTCACAAAGCAATCACCAGGGCTCCTTGCAGGCTGGGAAAGCTTCCCTGTTAGATTCAGGATCTTCTGGTGCAAAACAGAAATTTTTTTCTTTCACAGAGCCTGACACTCGTTTTGAATATGATGTGTGAAAATGTGAACTAGAAAATACTTTTGGTGCCAAAGATATTATGCTACTGAAGAGAAGCTGGATCCTCTCTTTACTGGTTGTCAGTCAGTCTGTATCTTGCGGTCTGAAGCTGCAAAGGCAGCTGCTAAATCTGTTGCTGCAGTGATACAAAACTGAGGTATTACTCAGCACTAAGAGCTGCATGAACAAAAGCTGAGAGCAACAATGTGCACCATACTCAGCTCTAAAAACTGCCGCATTAACTTGTTTCACTCCTCTCCTCTGTCTAGAGCCGCAAACCCACTAGTTAGGTATGGGGATTCTGGCCCCCTCTGGCTCTCTACCTCTCCCCAAGTGGACAGGGAAGGGCTGTGACCATCCAGGATAAGGAAGGAGGTGGTGGGATCAGGGAAAAAAGTTCTGGCAGCAAAACAATGTGGGACAAGGATGGGCTTGCCTTGGTAGTACAATGACAGACTTACCTTATATTACTGTAATGAGATTTTGTTGACAGATTAGTTTGGAGCTGTTGAACCTCAGGCTCTCTCCTCTTCCCTGTGTCTCCCATGGTTTTTACTGTATTCCTTCTTGAGGTTTCTCTTTTGAGGGGTAAGGAGAAGATGGAGCAGAGGTGCAGGAGGAAGGCAGTCTGCAGCATATACCCTTCATTAGCAGGAATGTCATCTGAGGATGATTTGGGTGGAGGAGCCTGAGGATCTGGCAGGAGTAAGCTGCAGTGATCAGTCACGCACAGGGCACAGAGAGATCATAACAGAAAAGAAGAATATAAGCCATGCCAAGGATTGGAGGCTGCTGTGATTTCTATCAGTCCAAACATGTAATGGCAAAAAAATGGCGGTACTTTGAATTTATAGTGGTAGACCTTAGATCAGAATGAGACCCACAGGTCTGAAAAAAGTGGAAAAGGGAAAACTAGGCAGAGAGCAGTATGTGAAGGCAAAATGGAGAGATAATGAGAGGGTATGCTGCACCAGGATATTGTATTAGCAACTGTGGAAATATGAAAGTGGAAATGGTTAAGTTAAATTACATTTTAATGCTCATTCTGGTCTGCTTGACTATCATGAATATTATAATCAAAAGATTGATAATTTTGATATCCTAGCAGAACAGAAGCACACAGTCCCCAAAAAGTGTTAGATAGTATCAGCATGGAAATCCCACTAACAGGAAATTTCAAAGATCTCCAGACAGATCCTTAACTGCTTCTGTGGCAGTGCTCACTTCTCCTAGATTACATTTTGTTATTTAATTTTTAAAAAATATCTCTGCTAATAATTAACAAAGATTTGTATCTGAGAAAACAATCTCATTTGCCTGTTAGGTAGGAGGAGATCAAAACTTTGCATAGTGACAGTCCCAGGGGACAAAGGGTGGCAGCTCCAGCACTCCGCAGTGCCTCATCAAGCTAATTCACAGTGTCATAGGCAGCAGGATCCCACAGGTGCTAAATACAACCTCCACTATGAGCCTGTCCTCAACAGCTTTTCCTGAAGAACCTTGCTTTTTGCAAGGGAGTTTGCAAACATGGTATTTGGAATGACTGCTGTTTAACCAAACCAATGAATGAACCAGCCCGCTCACTGACCAAAATGACTGAAAGCAAAGATATCCATTGGGCTCCCTGTCTTATACCAGAGAAATTATTAGTTTGCCAGAGGTGTGTTTCTCATTGTTGTTGTGAAAGGTAGCAGGTGTGACAAGATTTTCAGAACTTTATCCGTAAGTGCTAATGATTATGCTGCTACTGAGAAAGGATACAGTGATGGGAGGAAAAAAGCCAAGTCCTCAAAATAGACATTTTTTTCCAAGCCACAAATGGCAGCTCAGCTTTCCTTTTAATAAGCATTCTGAGTTGGATTGCCAGTGCTGCTGTTGCAAATTTCTGCCAAATTCCTCCTGCAAATTTTACTTAATTTTTAGTCTATCAAAATCATATTCACTTCAGTTGGAGTTTTATTGGCATTGTAAATGAATGAAAAACCTGAGCAAGGACTTTGGAATGTGACTGAGATATTATATGTCTTTGCATGTGTTTATTCATTTTTAAACTTTATTATTTATACCCTCTGGAAGCAAGAGAAAAGAAAAAAAATAAAGGAGGGGATGTACTATAGGTTAGTTTAACAAAACAACAATGATTTGCATTGCTGCTGACAACTGTCTTGACTCTTCAGCACTGAGAAGTGCCAGATGGTGAATTTGGAAGAGTTAGCAGCAAAAAATGTGACCATCCCAGGTTCAGGGAGTCTCTGAAAGGAGGATTTGGAAACTGGAACTCCACATAAGGATACAATCCAGAAGCAGATCTCACTTTTACTGAAGAGGTAGCTGCTGGTAGTGTACAGTGCATTAAAAGTTCTTTAAGGTCTCCATTCTATTGTTTGTCTCCAGCTGCTGAAAATGAGAAGGAAGAATCTCTTCAGAATGTGTATATCTATATCTATATAGGGAATTATATATGTGTATATATAGGGGAAGAAGAGACTGACATGAAGAAGTCAACTTAATAAATAGGCACATGTATCATTGCAAGCAGAAACCTAGAGCAGAGTTCCAATTCAATGTTTTGGGGAAAGATTCAGTGGGTATATTGATAATATATGCTGCCCAAACAAACATTTTCCGTTGACTGATGTTACCTGGTGGGATTTCACACCTACACACTTTAACAGGAAGGAGTGGTCACACATCTGGCCAGCTGGGGTTACAGTGACCAGCTGGGACTGCTGTGTCAGGGAGACAACATATGAATCAGCCTGAGAGTCAGATGTATGTTTCTTTTCTTAACAGTCAACCCTGATAGAAGATAGCAGGCAAAAGAAATGGTGCACGGCATTCCTGTCTCAAAACTTTGCATCTCTAGGTAGTTATCCAGGAGCCCTCTAATCCCTCTAACACCAAGAGGCAGACATACCATCTGTGTGAGTTACTCCACCTGGAGGTGTACATCTAAGACATCCTGGGTAAATCCCACCTTTTAGGGTACATATTCTTCTTGACTACACTGAAAGCCTTTAGGTGAGATCTGAACAGACACATCATCGTCAGCACCTGAGGGTGACCCACCTGGCCTCTTACTGCCTCCCCAGAAGGGCAGAAGTCTCTTGCAGATCATCTTCTTTGGCTCTGACTTTTAAAGGAAGATTTTCATTACATTTTACAGACGCTCGAAATGTCCTAAATGTCTCTGGACACGTTTACAGTGTAGCCAAACACCTGGATTGCTCTCTTCGTGAGGGAGCAGTAACCAGGTAAACACAAATCCATTTTGTGTTGTCAAAAAAAATTTGCATTAAAAGAAATGACAGGAAGGCATTACCTATCACAGCAAAGGGCCATTGAACCCATTATGCTTTCTCCAGCTGTGGTAATTAAATGGATACCTAAAGAAGACAAAGAAAGACAGGCATATTTGAAATTTCCCATCAGTAATGTCCCACTCTTCAACTATTTTCAGTTTGGGAGTTCTTGATTAGGATATGGTGCTGTGTATTTCATAATCTTCACTGTTTTTTCTTCCAAGAACATGTTCCATCTGGCCTTGAACTCAAACTGACTTTTACCAAAAACAGAAGCAAAAAAAGACAAACATCCTGCCTTCCCCAACCACCAGCAGTACAGAAATGTATCCAAAAATAGAGAAAGTCCTCAAACACCATGCGATCACTGCTGGCTTAGTAAAAGATAAACAGAGTGACAGAGCAGAAATAATTTGCAATTATATTCCTCTAAAAGTGGTGTTGGGACAGGTTACAGGTAAGACAGGTAAACATCCAACGAGTTCCATGAAGGCAGATGTGGGACACCAAAGACTAAGCTAGTCTGGAAAATACTGGCCTTTTTCCAGAAGTCCTGGGGAGCTATGAGGAATTATGTTAGGATATTTTTTATTTATGCTAAGCAATGAAAAGGTGTTATTGCAGTATAGATGGAAAATGAGTTCCCTTAAACATCCAGTATGCATCCTTGCTAATTCTTCAGTAAAAATCTCACCTTCAAAGTAACTTTTCATTATCAATCTCGATATTAGGATATTCTGCTCTTTTTTCCTTTCTCCCATTGATCCCAAATTTAAAAGACATGTTTTCAGACTTCTTACATTACTATAAATTTTACAATTGTATTTATATCCCCTTATTGCTTCATAGGTTCATCTATTAAATTAGTTTATATTTGAAAATACCAGGGGAAGATATCTAGTAGAATATAAATATTTATTTGTAAAAGCAGAAGTGTAAATACTGAGATAGGAAACAATGCTGATATGGAAATCCTATTTAGCAAGTCCATTTGAATGAAGGCAAGAGAACATCTCTGTAGCATAAGGCATAATATAGGAATGGTGATTATTCCAAAACCACATGTAATAAACTCAGGAAATACATAGTGAATATGGCAGCAGGCTATACAAAAGTGCCGAAGTAGAGAAATCAAACAACCTGACAAAGATCTCAGGTGACAATGATTTTTTTTCCTCCTTTTGAGTGTCCAAAGGGCAGAATTCAAATTGTCATGGATGTAAATAATTATAAGACAAGATGGTAAATTAATTACTTGGACAGAAAAAGCAACATTGGAGTCCTCCTAAGGAACTGATATTTAGCTATTGCCTTGTGATATAGTTGAAGATACAAGAGATCTAGAGTAAATTACAGCACCTCTCTGGAGGCTGCTGTGTTCACAATACCAGAAACTGTATTTCAAATGCTCTCTGGACAGTCTTTGGGGTCACTAACAGTTGTGCAAAGCCAGAATAGCTCCTCTAGGTGTACTCTTTGAACTCCAGGTCTGTAACAAAGATGAGACATGTGCCCGAGGACCTTGCACAGGACCAAGTTTTGGGACTCTGGTGCTGCAACCATCAGAGAATACTGAATGGAATAACAGTAGGAACTGGAGAGACTTTGGTAGATGTTTTCTTAAGTTTACTGAGTTCAGAACTGGTCTCTGGGGAAAAAGGATGACTAATGCGTAATGGCATAACTTTAAAAGTGAACCTATAGAGACATAGTAGGAAACTACACACTAGACAGTTTGACATGAGTTGTGAGCAAAAGCCTTTGAAGCTCTTTTAAGAGTCAAAAAGGAGAACATTTGGAAAAGAGCAGATTAAGAGTAAATAGGCAGCATGGTTTCAGGAAGGAGAGGTCACCATGGCTCACTAGCAGAGGGGAATTCTTGGCGGATGTTACTGCTGGGCCAGGGAAGGGGCTGTGGTGCACCATCACTAAGGCAAGGTGTTTCTCAAAGCAATCTGACAAGCTCCACAGTGGGACTAAATGGACAACATACAGAGTTTGTGGAACTGGAGGAGGCTGGACATTCAGACTGAGTCGGAGCTGAAGCAGAGACCAAAAATGATAACCTAAATGATGACTTTAAAATTTTAAAGGTGAAAAGTAAAAGAGGGCTACAAAATGTTGCAGGAACTTGAACTGGCTTGAATAAAAGACAAAAAAAAAAAAAAAAAAAAAAAAAAAAAAAAAAAAATAAAAAAAACAAAAAAAAAAAAAAAACAAAAGATACACAAAACCAAAACAAACAGAAAAGCACAAAAAAGCGAGGAAGGCTTGTTACTGATTTAGCGGACAGTGATCAAGATCACCAGTCCTTGGAAAATAATAAACCTCTCAATGTACTGTAAGCTACGTAAGAATTGCTATGGTCTTTTCAAACAAGAGGGAAAACAGAAGCACCACAATATTAATGGTTTGCTCAAGCTCACACCTCCTACTTCAGCTGTCTGGCTCGTCAGCAGCACTTGAAGGAGAAAGGAAAACTTTGGACAAGGATGCTCACATGTAAGTAAAAAGGAAAATGTTTTTTCAATATCTTGTTTTAAAATGAACATTCTTCAAATCTGGGGGGAAAATCTTGTGATACAAGGGAAAGATGTTGATTGATTTTCCCTGGGAATCTGTCCATTGAATTCCACCCTCTGCCCTCCCTGGTGAGGTCCCCAATGCTGAGAGCTTCAAGCACTCAAGTGTGACTCAGGGCAATTTTTTCCAGAGTTACCCTCACAGCAAGATGTTTTTCAAAAATCACCACCCTTTATCTCCTGGTAGAATTATATCATACCCACTGAGGTTTCAAAGATGTAGATGAAAATAACACTGTAATGCAACTGCGTTTCACCTAATTGCCAGCCAGGAAACAACACAACTCTACTCACACCAGAAAAAAAATCCTGGAGGAAGGTCCACAAACACATATTGCTGTTGCCACCATATTGTTGACAGCACTTGCAATAAAGCCACTTTTTATTTAATTAGTAGCCTCCTGCTGTCCCTCAATGTCATGATTCCCAACTGCTGCCACATGGACCCCAGTTCTGGGAGCCATGCCAGAGTGTAGGTGCAGCAGGGAGGCTGCAACCCTGTCAATGGGCATTGAGTTTTTTGGTTTTGTTTGTTGTTTGTTTAGGGTAGTTTTTCAGTTTTTTTCAGAAAAGTCTAGGTTCTTAAAGCTCAGGTCTGCCGCCTGGGAAAGATTGTGATCCTGGAGCGCCGTCCAACTGCCATGAGACCAAGCAGCTCTGTCCCAGGCACAGAAATGCTGGGGCTGATCAGCCTCCTGTGCTGTGTTAAACCTCCCCTTGAAGTAATGAATCACAGAGCCACAGATTTCACTGTACTACCTTTTCCAGGCTTCTTCTGCTGTTGACGGGAACTATAAAAGCCAGGACTTTCTTCTGACTGCTTGTGGGTTTCAAGGCCTCTTTTTCTTTCCTTTTCTGGTGCTTCTTTGCCCTGTCTTACATGTTGTAATTAGCTTTCCTGGAGGAGTTTTACAAGATGAAGATAAGAAACAGCTTATCCCAGGCAGTTGTTTGTCTTCACATTTTCCCCTGTAAAAGAAGGAAAGAAAACTTCCAAGAACTGAGTTTCTATCTGAACCATTATTTGAGGGGCTAGAGAACAGAAATGCTCTGGGTGGTCAAGCAGGGAACTTTAAAAGGAATCCAGCTGAAATGCAATAATACAAATATTTGAAGGGATTTTTGCGGAATTCCAGGACAACCCACTCCTCCCTTTTTATTAGCTTCACCAATGCTTGACAAGGTGGTTACATTTTTCAAGTGATTGACAAAAAGCCACTTTTTAACCACCATTTAATAAGCAACTATGTGGCTGCATGGTTGTATTACCCTGAGAAGTTTTTGGAGTTGACATTTCCTTTTCCCAATCTCACTATTTTTGTGAAAAGAAATATTCGCTTTCCCTTAACAACTAGCTTTTGGAGTATAGCTGGGAGACGGCACGACAAATATTGCTAAGTCACAGGGTGATTTTTTTAATAAAAGGTTGTGACCTGAATCACGCCAGGGAGTCTGGTACTTACTACCTCTATATCCTGTGAGTTTGATTTCACAGTCTACAGCTTGGACCACAAGTTGACAAAACTGAACTTGGCTTCCCTCACACATTCATTGCAGTCCTGGTTCTAGGGTCATGATGGAAGTCAAGCTTGTACTTCTTACCGAAGTGGTTTTCTTGATTAGAAAAAACTGTGGCACTCCCTCCTCGCACATTCTGTAGAAGTCAAAATACAAAAAAGCTTTAAAATATAAATAAACAAATTAATGTAACTCCACAAGAGGCAATTAAGCTGGAAGATACAGACATAACCTCTAATTCTACAGCGCCTAGGCTGCAGACCGCCGGAAAGTAGGTAGAAATATTGAGCAAGTATCACTGTAAGATAACCCTGTTTTCATGTTAAGATATTCCTTTTGGTAAAGCAATGATGCAGTGTCCACTAAAGAGCTAAGTAGCCTAGCAGATGTTGAACTCAGAGTTGAGCCCTGTGAGGAGGAAGTCATTTTTCACAACACTGAGCTACAGCACATATATTTTATTCTGCACATGTTCCTGTTGCTATCTCTTTTTTTCTGAGTTTTGTTTTGATGTATGTGCAACTTGTGTTCAGCTTATAGAACAGGAGAAAAAGTAGGCATGGGTACACACAAGAGAACTACAGCATCTGCCAAGGCGGTATCTGGCTGCAAGACTGCGTATTCAGAGGAGGTTTCTCTATAGGGAAAAATGGGAGGTCTAGGAGGTGATTTTAACATGGATTGGGGATTGAATGGCAGAGAATTTTGAGGTTGAGAAGGGATTGGTGAAAAGAAATGAGGAAATTTGGTTACTGGGTGGAAGGATAATGAAGAAATGAGGCTTAATATGGACACCCTTTTACCTCTGTTCACGTGGGCATTTCTAATAACAGCCACCTTTCTGAAGGGAAGAAAACAAACTTACTTTCTTCCAATATTCTCTTTCTCAAAGACATGAGCAGGTAAAAACATGCACATGTGTCTGACTGTCCAGTTCCTACTCCTCCTTCCCATTTATGCTACTGGGACCACAGTATAAGTTCTTTATTCTGTTGGTAGACTTTAGGGTAGTGAAAATGTCTTCACTTTGAGTGGTGAACTTGACATACTTCAGAGAAGTCTGATTGTTGAGCAGCTTCCCCCATGGGAGAAAAACAACAGACTCTATGGCTCACTCATTTGCCATCCCAACCCATCCTGTCTCCTGCCTTATTGAGGGGAGCACGTATTTGAATCTCTGTCTCTTTGCTCCTTCTTACCTAACAGATTTTCAGTCCAAGAGAAGAGGCTCTTCTGTTTAGGTCCTGAGCTTACAGACTAAATATCTGGGAATGACCCAATTGGAGGCTGTGTTATGGACACCTCATCCCAGAAGATAATCAATGAATCTCAATTTTGTTATGTCTCCTGGGAGAGAGACTTGCAGCAGTTTTGGGGAAAGTTGCAAGAACACAGTTTTTCAAAGACATCATAGGAGAAGATAATTGTCTGACCAGAATAATTGTGTGAGTTCAAAGGACTTGAGGAAGAGGATAGATATACTGACTGCCAGAATATACAGGCAAACACACTTTTAGTATAAATAATATTAACCAGAGTAAGTTATCTGCATTATTATGGATTTTGTAAAAGTTTTACATGATTTTTATAAAGGAAAAAAGCAAGCAAACAATTTTAGGAAAGTTTTATGAAGTACTATATGCTTACTGGGATTGCTTTTTTTTGCATGTCTTTCCTTGGAGGGAAAGGAAACTAACTATAGTATTTTTCTAGCTCAGGAAAAATTATGAAGTATATAATCTGAAATACAATGAATTTAAAGTCACCATCAAATTTTTATTATATACAATCTCTCTACATATACACTTGTATATTTTTTGCCTGTCCTTGTAGCATATGCATGTCTATCAAGCCTACAGCAAAATAGAATTCAAATGCCGTCAAACACAAGAAAAAAGCCAAAGCCAGAAACCATTCCAAACTGCACCTCAGCCAAAAAATCTACATCTAAACAGTCCCTGAAATGTTAAGAACTTAAAAGTTTAGGACCATTTCCACTGCTAATAAATCTATCCTTCATTATCAGCCACCACATGGGTGCTTTAATTTCTGTCCAAGTCTCCTACAGACAAACCAGACAACAAATGTGTTAAGTTTTGTATCAGATTCTCTTGCCTTTGTTGCTATGCACCTTTCCTGTGTACTGATGACATAATGTCATTTAATTAACCCTGACAGCTCTTTTCCTTTCTTTCTTCCTTTTTAAGAAAATGGATATGAAGAACATTATTTTATGAAATGGTTGTATGGTTTTGAACACATAATATTTTCTCCAGAGTAAAAGCAATAGTTTTTCATGGGCTGTGCTTTTTGGGTTCGGGCTTTGACTCAGTCAAAAATTTTTCTTCAGCATTATTAAAAGAGGTGGTAATTGACCTCTAAATAACTGAGAAGAACTAGGAATGGAATAGAGGGAAACAATATGGAAGTGAATATTCAAAATACAGAATGCAGTTCCTAGTCTATCTGTCCTTTTCTCTCCTTGGTAGGCCACTCTAAAAAAGGGAGCCAGAAAAAAAAATAAAGGAAGATGAGGAAGGTGAGAAATATGAAGTGGCTTCCAGACAGACTAGGATTCTTCTTCTCTGAGAGGAGATGACTGTGAGACGTCATGATGGAAACAAATAAAATTATGGATAGTCTGTTTATTAACCACATTTCTCTGATTATTGTACTAAAAGGTAAGAGCCAACCACTGAAACTAGCCAATGAAGCCACTTGATGGAAAACCAGGGGGAAAGTAAAGCAGAAATAGTACTTTCTAGTTTTCCCCGACTTACATCAAGCTCCTTATTCTGGGACATCCTCTGTGACCCTATTTCCCTCTCTCCCTTCATGATTTTTTTTTTTTTTTTAATATATATATTCTACACTGCTTTCCACATATCAAGTTGTTTTGTGACTTTTCCCCTCCACCATGGACTGTAGTCTTCTTCTGCCTGTATATGTCCTTTCTGACTGCGCTGTCTCCCAGGCTATTGCCTCGCTTCATACTACATTCCCACCAAACCATCTTTTAGTCATACTTTACTCAAAAAATGCTGTGGCAGTTTTTGGAAAACCAACATCAGGTCTTCCACATTTTCCTTTGGGTATTTCCTAGGGGATTTCAGAGTAGTAAAGGAGGTTTGCCACACTTTTGGGCATGACTCTGCAGAGCCATTCTTATACTTTTCTGATGGTCCTTCCAATTCTTTCAGGTTTAGACTTCCATGAATCCTACTATTTGCCCACAACAACCTTGATTTTCCTGCCTCAATAGCTGGAGACAGGAGTTTCCAAACAGAATTCTGGTGGTTTTGCAGATGGGCATACTGGCACTGGTACTGTGGAGGCATAAGTGCAGTCATGAAACCAGGCTCAACAGAGATTTAGGGGGAAAAGGTGGACAAGGAGGAGTAGCCATATCAGCTCTGCATCATGACAGCTAAGGTAGAAACACCTAAACAGTACTCCTCCATTTTCCACAAAAGCTTTGCTCTTTCTTTCACATAGGTGGTAAGACAGACAAAATTAATGAAAATAAAAAGAAGGATCTGTGGGTCTTTTGAATGTTTTATTGTGATATGGATTCTTCAATTATCTTAAGTCTTGCACAGCACTTTTAAAGACCATCCCAACCCATCTGGCTGGTGCAACTTGGAAGTGTAGTTGCCAAAAGGAAGAAAAAAATATGTGGATGAAAAATATTCATGGCGCATGAAATAAGGAAGGAAGTTATTCCTTCAGAAAGAGAAAAAGAGATGATAATACCTAAAGTATGGGAGATATTAGTGACTACTGTAGTGCTGGCAAGAACACGTCAAGAATTGTTGCACATATGCAATTCATAACTTTTTAGACATCATCCTCTTTGCTGCACAAATAGATTTACAGCATGTTTTTAACCAGCTCAGTAGATAGATGTAGAAAATGGTACAGTGTGGCAGAAGGAAAGTATTTTCAATTCCTGCACTACAAAGATATACTATTCTTAAGGCATTTCCTACTCCTTTATCTCTAACTACTCTGCCATAACAAGTCTCTTGGATTGGCTCAAATTATACGTATGCCAGGTTTAAATGCCAGAGTCAAGTACCTAATTTTATGAGTTTGGAGGTGTGGATTACTGGCTAGTACCTGTCTCTATAGCCAATTAAATTAATCCCAGAGTTTCAAACTCCTTAGTGATCACTGTATGCATTTGAGTTTGATCCTTCCAGATCCCGGGCTTTGTTTTAGGTACTAGTGGCCTAAGTTATGGACCAGTACATACCAAATCATCAGGTGCACAGCATTTATACACTGTCACTCCATGGCATGGAGATCTGGCCTGAGAGACTGGGTGAAAACAGTTAAAGCCAAAACTATATTTAGAGTGAAGAAACACAGGAAATATAGTGAGTGCCCACATCAAAGTGTCTGTGACTACTCTGAATGGCATCTGCACTTTCAGGCTCCCACAGTATTATTTGCTTTAGCATTTGTGGTTGATCTGCAGTCAGACCAAGCAATATACTTCAGGAGTGCATCTGAGGAGATAATCTAAGAAAACAATGGGCTTTTGCTCTGTTTCCTGAACAGCATCATCATCAAAACTCACTGAAATCAAAAACAAAAACACAGCAAAGCACAAAAGGGTCAAGTCTCGGTCAGGCTGGAACCCGGAGAGTGGCACATACTGCTCTCCCTCCAACGAATGCACTCCTATATCTACTTCAAATTAATCACCAAACAAATCCTTCTTGGCCTAAATGGGGTGCTGAAGAAAGTCAAATTAAGATAAAATAATGGAAATTAAGGAGAAATTAAGCTGTGGTCAGAAGCTGATTCGAAAATTACAGTTAAGCAACCAAAAAACTACTAAATTTCACCTGATGCTTGTGAAGTGACCACAAAGGTTCACTTGTTCTGGGTCTTCTCCATGGCCACGATCAGTGGAATGTCCGAGTCTCTAGTAACTGTCAGTGGGTATGTGAAGAACAGCTTTGTGCACCACCTCTTAGCTGTATGCAAAGGATGGAATACATTAGCAAGGCACACAGCATTGCAATACTGAAGCATTGCCCATTTTTGCATGTCTGTCATTGGCTCTTACAAGTTCCACCCATATTCTTTCAGGCTTGATGATCCTTATTTTAAAGAAAAGCTTAGAACCACTTGTCATCCAGCCTGTTTTATTGCTATATCTGCCCTGGGATAGGAAATGGAAATTACCTATCTTCATTATTCTTTTTAGATCAGTGCTGAGGCTGGAGGAGCTCTGCAGTAGGAACATTCATTTCACTGTAAGCAAGTACAGCCCCTGGCACAGAGTATCCAAGTGAAAGGCACCACCAACAATAAAACACACACTGCCTAAAACGAATCTATGAAGAATGAGACCTGAAAGTAATTTTACATATTATTTTCACAATGCTTTGTAATGTCCTGTCTATACAATACGGTTTTGATCTGTTTTGTTCCTTACTACAGAATGTATTCTTAAGATAGGATATTCTTTTGTAGAGTCATTTCCAGTATTAACTGTAGGAACTGTTCCTGGAGTAGGTAAAACACTAAAATTGGAAAGAACTTCTGAAGTTGGATCTTCCAGTTTCTACATATCATCTTATCATTTTTACCCATGCAGAGTGAGTGTAGACACCTACCAGGACAGAACAACAACAAAAGGCTGCAGCAGGACTTCCTGGGGGCCATAGCAGAAGTTTAGCCTATGATCTTTTCCGTATTACATGTTCTGAGTCAGAGACTCCTCTGCTTCTCAAAAAAGAAAAAAAAAAGTGTCTGAGACAAAGTGCCCTACTCTGTCATCATTTTCCATCCTATTTCAGGGTACAGAAGAACCAAAACCCATGTGCAAATACTATCTTCAACTCTGAAATGCAGAAAAACTTCCAGAGGATAATAATTCACTGAGGACTGATTTACTCATTTTATGATTGTCAGGTTATATTCTCAACTGAAATAAGTGACTGAGTCTCAGGAACAAATTCATGTATGTCCTTGCCTTTCAGATAACAGGGATTACCTCATACAACAACCAGATTTTGTATTCTCTCCCCACATAAGATCTACTTCTTCTTCCATATGCTGTTAATACTTCCCTTCCCTGAGTTTTTTCCTACTTTCACTGGGTTCTGATTTGTCTATAGTCACTACATATGGGCACAGTATCCCACATGCTAAGTGAACTTATACCACATACTGAATTGCCTAATGGCCTACTAATATTTTCCATGTTATTTTTCCCTGTGTTCCTAATGCAAAATTATTCCATTACTTATTTGGTTTTTGTTTGTTCATGTTTTTTTACCTACCATTTAATATTTAGCAGATATCATTACTGATGTGCTGACATTAAAACTATTGATTTTTTTCCAAAACAAAGTAACTACATCCAATATAAATATACTTTTCTAAATAAAGACAGCAAACCTAGTAACTACTGAAAAATTCCCCAAAAAAACTATAACTCATTTTCAATGCAGATATAAGGACTAGTGACAACCAAAGGATAATTAATGAATTCACCACCACATCTTAGACAGTGTGTTTGGCACTTAACTTATGGGCTGGTGTATCTGTTGGCTGACGGAGATTCATAAAAAGTTTCTGTCCAAAAGTAATTTCATTACTACACTTGACTCTGAAATGTCTATAAATATTTGTACAATCAAAATTCTTCCCTTACTGATGTGCCTCAACAGCACATAATATAGAGATAAAAACAGGCTGAATGAAAATTCTTTTTTAATGTGATGTAAGCCTTTTCTGAAGAAGCTTCATGGTATGCAGCCAGTTGTTCCTGGTTCAATAGGCAACAGTAGTTCCTACAAAACTTTCCTTCCAAAAAACATTATTTTGCAGTTCAACATATTGCTATGAGTTTCAGGACTAGCTTATTGTGTGGTTGTATAAATTTTGTATATCGGAGGAATTAGGAAATTACAGGATAATAGTTGGAGAACAACAATGTCTAGTCTCCACAGGTTGTAGTAACTTTGACATCAGATGAACATGGAAGGACCCAAACAGTAGTTAATGGTAGAGTGGTCTCTTCATAGGATGAACGTATTACTAACACTGAATAAATGCTGACATGAAAGCATCTCTTTTTAAAGTTTTTTTTTCATTCCCATGTGAAAATATGGTAGATTTTCATCTTCTGCACAAACTTTTTAAATCACTTGAAAACTATCCAATTCCTTATTTTAGCTTCTTTGGAAGCCTACAAACCCTTTGACACATGTCAGGCATTGGCCAAGCGGAGGAAGTTGCAGTTAGCAATGTGCAGTTAGCTTTGTATTTCACCATGTGTTTATCTGTGCACAGTCAGAATATTCACTTCTGAGCATTGCATTCTAAGACATCTCATTCCAGGAAACGTGTCAGGCAGCAGAAAGCAAAATAAAAAGATCCTGATTGGAGAAAACCATGAGAAAGAATGGAAGATGGGCTGCATCTGACCAGCAATCCCTTGAGCTTCAACCAGACCACAATTATCTACCAAAGAGCTCACTGATGGTGCAATAGCAGAGCCCATCTCAGCTCTGTGCAGCAACCCCATTACTCACAGTCATCCCAAACAACTCACCTCCCAGACAGAGAGGAGCCAGTTGGGGTACGTGGTCTCGCATCTCTTGCACATTCCTTCAGGCAAAAAATGTAAACAATTTTAATATAGTTCTGAAAACTAAGCATTTTATAAGGTATGCTTTTATATGCACATATGTTTAGGTGTTAAATAATGGGTTTTCCTTCAGTTATGGATTTTAGTTGCCCTCCCCTTTCTTCATCTCCTTCTTTATTCATTCTAGGTGTTCTCCTTGCATAGACAACATTTCTTATCTCTATGCTTTCAAAATTATTTCCAACTGGAAATGAGTAAGCTATTCCTTTGTAACCCATCTCATAGATTTAGAAGATACTACTATTACTTAGTAAAATACATGTAAAAAACCCTTTTTCTTCTATTTTTTTTTATTGTAAACAACACAAATTTTTACATTTTGCAGAGAGAATTTGTTTTGTTTCAAGTCCTGAATTTTAAAACAAACTAACTCACCTAAAGCAAACAAAAACAGACCCACGTACTAGGGCAAATGAAAGAAAAGAAAATAACCTGCACTCTCAGAGGGTCCCTTATTATTTTAGCAAATCATAACCCAGCTCAAAAATTTCAGGAACTTTGGATTTTCAAAATGCTTGAAAAGCTGATGTAGATAAAGTTTACCAATGGAAAGTGTTTTTGTTTTAGTACAGCTAAAACCCTTGTGTTTTCTATTAATTTGAGGATTATAAAAGATGACAGAATCCATAAATCAAACAAAAATATTAGTCACAAACAGTCCAACGTTTTCTCATACTCATACAATAAATCCCCTATGAATTCAGGTCAATCCCATGATCCATCTTTATGCACTTTTATTAGACTGGCATTCAGAGACTTCTGATTAGTTCATTCTTACAGTAACAGCAGTTAAAAAGCAGAGATGTAATAATGTACAGACAAACTTTATGGGATATACATAAGACCAAAGACAACAAAGAGCTCAGCAATGTCAGAATAAACCATTTGGCAGTAAGGTTTTTGTAAACTGCTAAATGTGCTATTGATTTTTATTGCAATAGTGTATCAACAGAGACTACAGATTATTGCCTACTTATAGCTTCATATCACTGACATTCTTGACAGCAAATGTAGTTTTTATCAAGCAAAGATAGCAATCTAAAAAACACGTACATAAAGGAAAAGCTTTCCTTCAAACCAGGAAATTCAGAGGTGGAGATGGGCAGCTTTTAAAATATCTGATTAATACACTAATTTCTTTTGAGTACTGCTGTTACTAAAGACTTAGTGCACAAATCAATAATCAGGATCTACAGACCATTTGCTAGTTGCTCTTGGAACACACACAGAGTCATCAAGAGAAAACTAATGGAGACAGGAGTGTGAGTTGGAAATAAATGGAGCGTTGAGGTCAGATTAATTACTAGTAATACTGGAAGGCCAACATGAGGAGACGTGGTGTGACATGGGACCTCAGATATCCATCAGTGTTTCCTTCTCCCCTAGAGGAACAGTGACTCCCAACAAGGAAGAATAAGTGGAGGAAGAAAGAGGAGAAACTACAGGGATACTCATCTCTAACTTGAGCCTAAAGAGTGTCTCATCCTCTCCTCCTGCTTCCCACCAGATAACATTTCCAACCTCTCTTGGTCCTTCACTATGTCAGCTGCAGCAGACAGGTAAGTTTTACCTACACACATATCATTATCCACAAAGACCAACATCAAGTTTGAAAGTGATTTTGATAAGCAAGCTGTTCTCTCTCTTTCCAAGGCCAGAGAAGAAAGACTCGTGCCAAGATGGAAGTGATTTTATTAAGTACTAGGATGATAAGTATTGTTCACAGGTCTGCTTAGTTGCTCTATAATCCTGCTGCCTGTACTGTACAAGTCCCTGAGTCCTGAGTTTTAATTTCAGCCTTGTTACTGCTGAAAACTGCATTTTTGCACAGCCTTCAGGGTCTCTGTCTCACTAGGGAAGAGCAGGTGGGTACATAACTCATGTCTGAGCCTATCTGAGCTCTGGGATGTGCATTTCCCTTTGCATCTGCCTTGCAGGGTTCACCTGGCCAGCACTGGCTAAAAGAGATCTGGGCTCCCCACTCCTCCCAGATGTATCAGCAGTCATGTGGATGACACAGCCCTTGGAAAGTACATGGTGATCAAGTTTATCTTCCCAACCTCTTTCTCTTTTCCCCCATTTTTTTTCCAGTTCTCAGGGTCCCACATGAAATTGGCTTCCCTGCCCAGTGACGTGCAGCCCCACAACTCCCTCCTCTCCCCCTCCTACAGATGCTGTTGTCTTACAGGGAGCAGTCCTTCCACAACACACAGACATAATCCAACGGCCATGCCCCAGAACTGAATTCTCCTGGTTCTCAGCCCAGGGCCACAGCTCCAGAGTGCCTTGCAGACAACCCAAGCGCTTGCTTGTCTTACCTGCTGGGCCAAGAAGTCTTGATCAATTCTCTGTGAGGGCATATAGCTGTACTGGAAGGAGTGAGAAGTAAGGAGTATGTCACCCAAAACAGTCTCTAATTTATGGTCAAAGTACAAAATGGACAAATGACAGAGCACACCTAAATGGGCTTATCTTTCCCCATTTTTTCGCTTTATGTAGCTCCCATCCTTCTTGTGCAAAACTGTAGATCTCCCAGGTGAGTGCTGAAGCACTGGGAGCTCTTTTGGAGGTGTCACAAAACAGCATAAGTTCACCTTCAGCATGATGCAAGGAGTGGCCTTAGCCTGGGCTTGGAGAAACTGCTTTGTACACTTGGCATAACTTGTGTCTAAGTTTATGGTTGGAGCTTGGAGTCTTCTGGTTTTTGACAATACTAACCAGGTCTGCATGTAGCATCCTAAATTTCTACATTTAGTAGAAATTTCCTGCAGAGATTCAACAAATATTGCCGTGCCATACTGTAGAAACATGCATTTCTTTAAGCCCTGACTTACTTCTAATATTATCCACAATGGGTGAGTCATTGTTACTGTAAACTCAGAGGGAACTGAATTTGAGGATTTGAGAACAAAGAACACAAACCTTAAGGAAACCAGGCTTCATTACCTACATTGCTTATGGAACAGTTTGTTTCTATATATATATATCACTTAAGAATCATATATAGCCTGGTCATTTTATTTCTGAGGAACATGATTAAGCATCAGAGAGACATGTGCACTTTGTTTATGAAGCTGTATTTTTCCATAGTGCATGTAAGGATATTTTCAATGGGTTTAGATAGGCAGCCCATGTTTCCTAACATAGCTGAAACATTGAACTTGATTATTGTACCTCAGATTAATGAAAAACATGAAACAATGTGATTAGAAACACTGTAATGAAACTGCAGCAGAGCCAAACCAACATTATCAGAACTAAACATTCCATGTCCCAGCCCAATTTTTAGCCTGTTTAAACCTCCCTGAATTAAAGCATTGCTTGCCTGTTCACTTAACGGCTCACATGTCACTTTTACTGCCAGGATTTTTAATTTCCAAGATATTGACATAAAAATCAACAACAACATATAAATACAGGTTAACCCCTTTTCCCCTGTGCTGTACTAAAGCATCTTTTCAGCACCGATCCAGATGCAAGATGCAAGATGCAAGAGAACAAAGCTTTTTGTTCTACTTTTCTGTCAGAAAGGCTAGGCATTGTGTTACTTCAGCACTTTGCTGAATAAACTAAAAACCGGACTTCCAAAATGCACAACTGTAAACTACTGAGCTATGGACATGCAATTAGAAAGGAAATTAATATGGACAGTGGGGTGCCTTA
This sequence comes from Promerops cafer, assembly GCA_013398275.1. NCBI lineage: Eukaryota > Metazoa > Chordata > Aves > Passeriformes > Nectariniidae > Promerops > Promerops cafer. Next base: position 1,193,372 of record VZSE01007212.1, read on the forward strand.
ATGTAAAATGTGACAATGATTAATCAAAGGAAACCTGGATTTTGAGCAGTAGATATTTCAACTGACTACCAAAGATAACTTACATTCTGTTTTCATAGTCAATTTGCTCAGAAAGACTAAGAGGCTCAATAGTTGCAATATTATAAAAACAACAGAAAAAAATCCCAACTAAAAACCCCACACAAAAACCAAAGATATTCATGTAAATAAATTACTAGCGCTTCCCTTCAATTCCTGCTATAGAAGGCAAAGACTCCAGACAGCTATTCACCAGGAATTCTGTGGGACAGGAAACAAGGGACTCTTCATTACTGAAACAAAACCCTCACAGTTTCCAGAGTAAAGGTCCTAATTTTTCCATAGGGCAGACCATATTTAGGGGAAAATCACAGGTTAGGAATTGAAATGGGCCATAAGTGAAAACAGAATTAAGACATTAAACATATGCTAAGCGCAATAAACATATTCATAGTTTTTTTTCAGTAATAGAAATCAGTTACCAGGTAATGTTTTATACCTTAAATCTAGCAGCTGTATACATTTTATTTTAATTAATGTATTCTTTGTATTGATTCACTGAACTTTTCCAACTGTCGGATTTTTAGAATACAACGAAGCTTAGGTACAGAAGTCAAGAGAATATGAAGGACACAGTATAGATCACTTTCCTAACATCACAAGTTATAATTAGACTTGGTTGTAGAAACTGGCAAAGCCACCATAAACCCCTTTAACTGACAAATATTCCAGTCTGAGGAACAAATGTCCATTTCTAAGATGTTCAGAGCAGCAGTTGCTCAACCATGGAACCTAAGAAGGGGAATTTCTGTATTTATTTTCTTCATAACATCCTCCACAGTGAACCTTCCCTATTCTCTGTGGCTACAGGAAAGAAACAAGGTCCAAGGCATTAACTTAACATGTAATTTCAGAAGATTCCAGCTACCTGCAATTTTCAAAGTGTCATTAATCTCAAAGAATTTGCAGCAGACCCTGTAAGTAAAACATGGATTTTCTGAAGGAACTTCTGGAGTACTGGTCCTGTTTTCCCAAATAATCTGATGATAGACAAAAGTGTCCTCAGGGACAAAGCAGTCTTGTCTCCTAAGCTCAGTTTATTTGATAGAGGTACAAACCCACACAATTTACATTTCATTTTTTACAGTCCCTCCTTTGCAGTCAGTTTTAGGTCTCAGATATCACTGCAGAAAACAGTTGATTTGTAGTGAGATGCAGCACAAAGTGAGCCATCCGTATGGTAGGGAAATAATCCACGCAAAATTCAAAAGTCTTCCTTATGCTTCCTAGGACATCCCATTCTGCCATGTTTCTGCTAAACAAAGCACCAGAGGGGACAGGAATATCTGCTCAGGAGCAAACAGAAAAAAGCTCAAAGCAGATTCACAGGCCTTCAAAAATGCATGAGAACCCTCCCACTACTCTTGCTGTGGAGTTCTTTGCTGGAAAGGAGTCACACACAAGGCTTTCTTCACTAGAAGGTCTATTTGGATATAATTTGTATACTTGGCTTCTTTAAGATGCATGAATTTAATCAGAAGCACAAAAATAACAACTTTTAGCATCATGATGAAGAATGGGGGATGGATGCCTGGTCAGATTCAAGAACATTCATGTTTGGTAGAAAGCATGGTAAAGATCATGCCAGCTTCTCAAGTCTCCTTAGGCAAAGACACAGAAATCAGGTAACATGCTTATAATATTTCTTATTGGAAGAGGAACCAAAAAATGTGCTTGGCTGCTAGTTAGCAGAGAGACAGGCAGGATGTACTGAGACTGCTCTCTGGGGTGGAGAGCACTGAGAAATTAAATACTGAAAGCATTTCACTACGTCATACTAGCTGTAATGTTAAAACAAGAGGAGCCTCTCAACCTTTTCCTGCCCAGCTTCAGCCTACCAATTTGAAAGAAAAATATTACTCTGTCTAAGCTGAAGAACAGTGGACAAGTTGTGTGGTATCTCTGAGAAGCAGAGATACCACAACCTCAAGCATCTGCTCTGCTTGCTTTATTTGGACTGATGAGGACCATACAGGGGGTCTGCAAGCAGCTTGTAGCTAAGGCAGTACAGCAAGACACTCTGTCTTCAGAAATATTTTACATTTAGAAAAAGGATGAATATCTGTATGAATATTTGTGTATTATGAATAACATACAAAGTGTGAAATGCAAACTTACCCTGAGATCAGCAAAAGCAGAATCTGTTTGGGATTCCACAGTGGCTAATCAAAGCTGGCATTGCCTGCAGGTGACCACCTATAGGCCAATTTAACACAGCTTAGAAGTATGCAGACCGCTGAGTGATTATACAGATTGTTTTTAGACAGCTGAAAATAGGTTGATTTAGGCATGTATTTAGAAATACACTTTTGACCATAACAGAGGGATTTTAACAGCAGTTAAGTATGTTCTGCAAAAGACAAAATCACAAGGAAGAAACAAGAGGGAAAGGATAAATGGTGGTATCTTGTGTATGAGAGTGAGCTACAGTGGTGGAAGAATCTGCCTTACAAGCTTTTGGTATGTGTACAGATTGCAGCAATGCAGCAGTTGAAAAATCCATGCATCTGTGAGGAACATTACAGAGGTTCAAGTGCAGTTTGAGTTTGTCAAATTAGTTAATTAAAAAAAAATGCAAATATTTGTTTTATTGTATGTGAAATGTATAGCATATGAATTAATTCCTTTCTTCCCTACAGGATAAAAGGACACGGCCTTGATTTTGGCAGTGCATAAAAGCAGAACAATTAAACAAAAGAAGGCAATATATATATGCATTTAAGAGGATTGTCATTTAGGAAGTACAGGGTCTGATACCAAGAATTTCTGCAGGATCTCTTTGAAAAGCCTTGTGTAATGCAAGCTGCAGTTCCCTCTGATTGCCATCTTGAATGACTTCTTCCTTGGAATACTGACCATCCACAGAGCTTTTAAAACATCAGTCATTGCTGTGGGGATATTGCAGGAACACAGGGATTTACATCTCATAGTTATCCTTCTCCGTTGAGACCTACAGTCACACTAAAATGCAAATAATAAATATTAATAACACTTCCTAAGAGTTAAAGTGATCATTTCAGACAGTTAAATATTATTGAAGCAGGCCCCTGATGTGCTTGTCCGTGTCTCCTGTGTATTTTTCTGCTGCAGTATAAGCTCAGCAAAGAACAATTTAAGTGTATGCCACATATTTTCATTACATGTCCTTCCTTACACAGGATCATAGCAGTGAGTCGGTGGACCAAGCTCCACTTTCAGTTACAGCAAGGTGACTCTGGAGTAAATCACTTGGATTCAGTTGAATTACACTGGTATATAACTGGAAGGAATTTCCTCTGATAGATATCATTTCCATCCATGATGTACGTACGTTCCTCAACAGTAATTAAGACCAGATGTTGCTTCATGTTTCTGCTGTAAGTCCGTGGCTATTGTTTTTCTCTGATACCTCAAAAGACAGTTTTCTGCCATTCCCATATATGGCTGGTACTTTCCCACACATTCTACAGCTAGTAAGTTACAAAGATTCCCCTGAACAAGTATCCAGTGCCATTTAAAATTGAAAAGCTTGGCAAGGAGTTAGGCAACAGGTGCCTGGTATCTGTCTAATTGTGTGTTTACAGCTGGAGGAATTACAAGCTGGGTCTTTCTAAAAAAGGTTTGGAACTCGGTGTCTCCCGAGGAGTGTGTGCCAAGGGCTCGACACTGGAGCAGGGACACGACCCGCTCTACAGGGACTGCAGCTACAGAGGGGACTGTGGCACAGGGGCTGGGGGTGTCTGCACACAGGGGCACACGCAGGAAGATGAGGTTAACTTACATTTTTAGACTGGCAATCCTGGTACTTTCCACACATGCGCTGGGCTTGGGAAGACTCCAGAAAAGCCAGCCAAGATTGTCAATTTATTCAAGCTTTGAAAGAAAAACTCTGAAAAACTTTGAAGATATATTATACATCAATATATTTTTAAATATATATTTAATATATAGGTGCATACACACACATAAATATATGTTTTTGTGTATATATGAATATTTTTAATGTTCACAACCCTTTACTTGTTACCTCTTAAACTAAAAGAAAAACATCTTACACTGACAGAAACATTAGACCCACTATAGGAGTTAAAAAGGATACTGACTGATAATTGCAGTCACCATCTGTGATTCAATTAATTTCTCAGACATAAGCTCTGCATAAACACACAATGAAAGACTCTTTCTGTGGGGTGGAATATTGCAGAGGCTACACTGAGGTTCTTACAAATTTATTACCCTGCTTATTTTTTACAACAAAAGCCTCTAATTGTGTCAGTCATATATAGCATCTGTAGTGCAGGCTATAGGTTTTTGTCAGTAATCATGTTTCTGTAATGACTAGCCTTTGCTGAACTGTTTCACTGAACATGAGTGAAAGCTTAGAACTAACTTTGCAAACAAATTCTTTAAGTATTCAGGGCTGAGTGAAGATTATATTAGAACAAGCCTAGATTTTAAAACAAGATCCTTTTTTTTCCTTCTGATTTCTTCATATATAACAGCCAGCTGGAGGAGGTCATAGATTTATAACTGGATAACAAATTCTGTGATCTTCATAAGAGTACAAATAAGAGTTTCTAGAAGACTAAGGATATTGATGCTTTGTCTTTACTGGTTAACTACCTTTTCTACCCCAGACATGTACTCAGAGTATGCACCTTGTTATATGCGTGCCCACTATGTAGCCCAAAGGTAGTTTGAACCTGGACTGTAGTTTAAGATGTAAGTACATCTGCAGTACAAAAATCAGAAAAGGCAACCACTGAAGAAAGATATGTATGCTTTTCTTTCTAAAACTCTCCAAGGTATCAAGTATGAATATTCTGTTTCAAGCAGATGAAAGTAAGGATCAGATTTCAGAAAGTAACAGGATGAATTCTTACAGAGCAGAATTTCTCTTTCCTAAAACTTCTCAAAGCTCTCCTCCTCCTTTGCCCTTGCCCAGGCACAGATATCCCTATGTGCCTTTGGGGTTGTGTATGGTCAGAGGGAAGGAGAACAGCCACCAACACAGAAACAATGCCACTGTCCACATCTCAGCTTCACCTTCCAGCTGCCTTGCTGTAACTTAAATGATCATCCAGGTGAAGAGTGGCTGCTTTCATCCAGTAAGAGAAAGGTTTTGCTAGTAGAGGCAAGAAAGCATTTTGAAGACTTTACCTTCTCTGTACTGCCAGGTCTCATTGCTGTAATTATTGTTTGTTTTGCTCGGAGCTCCAGGTTTTGGAGTTGTGAAAAATCTCAGCTTTCATTAAAAGAAAAAGTAGCTTTTGTGCCTGCAGAGACAAGTCTAAAAACATGAACTTAAGGCCTGGGGGATAAAAAAAAAGATAGAAAGAAAAGTACTTAAAAAGGTATTACCTTAGAAAAAGTTAATTACATGAATTTTTAGGGCTTAATGTATCATTTCTAAAGGCAGAAGACTGGGTATGCTGCACCTTACAGCTAAAAAACTCCTTGCAAATGAAGATAACTTTAGTTTTCTGAGCACATTTGGCTTACACAGAGCTCACAGAAAGAATGGAAAGGAAAGAACAAAGACCTTCACTCCTATGACAATCAAAACTAAACCACCATTCAGCTGCTCAGGCACGTTGCTGAGTGCAGCATATCAGGGTACCCTGTCACTGGAAATCATCTGAGAGATGGATGGGAAACTACCAGACACATCCTCATGATGTAGGTGCTGCTATGGCAATACGAGCAGAGCAGGTCATTGCAGCCCACGTAACTTCTGACTGGGGGATGTGTCACCACCTGCCTGCTTCACACTGCCAGTCACCAGTGGTCCCTGTGCTGGACCTGGCTCTCCAGTGAGGGATAGGAAAGTAGCTCCCGTCCACTTATTTCCTATGCCTTAGTGCATTGACTTTCCCAGCAATAGAACTGAAAGCCAAAATGAGACAAAGCTTTGGCAGAAGATGGTTCTGCTTTTGTCTTCACAAGGTCAACAAATATCCCTCCAAGCAAATTTCTCCACCCTGTAATCTCTCCTTTTTCTCCAGATTACATAGTCAAGACATTTTTTTCCCTATCTTCTTTTTCCTCTATGGGCAAGAAGATGTGTTTGTGTTGCGGCCTCCTTAGTGCATTTTCCATTCCCACTCCTGCCATATAGACTTAGATAAGGTGTTGACAACCTTGCAGGCTCCAAATCTATCTTGCTGTAGGTGAAAGCCTTTGCATACACCAGTATGGGATACAGTGCTTCACACATCACTATATGGGTTTTTTTTCCCCAGAAACCAACTTGATTCACAAATTTTTGTGCCTTTGTTTTCATCCTGGAAGGCCTCAGAGGAGATACTACACACATATGGCTACCAGAAGGCTTGAGAACACAGTGCAAGCACAAGGAAAGGAGAACTGGGGATTGCTGAGGTTCATCTATCTGTGACAACTTGGTAGATATCAGCAGGAAACAGGTGTTGCTCAGGGCAGCAGGCAGTGCACAGAAAACAAAATTCCTAAGACACAATGGATCAGGAAAATCACAGCGTGATCAGTTGTAGCCAGCCAAGGTGCTCTGTAATTTGTAAGAGGGTCCCCAGTGCAGCCAGCTATGTGTCTGGGGAATACAGATATAACCTCCAGTTTACTGGGAATGATCTGGGAGTTTCTGGAATTTTGGCAAGACTCTAGAGTCTAAAGGTAACGGAAAATTGTGTAGCACTTGTTTAAAGTAGAGTAAGCATAAGGAGAGAGGAGGTTCCTCTTATTCAATAGGCTCCATATTTAATTATTAAAATAGTAACATAAAATAACTAGTTTTTAAGACTCAGACTGAGAGTTTGTGTACTATATGACTAACATTTTCAAGCTGTAGAATTGCAACCACCACTTTACAAGGGGATGAACCATCTATTTCTTATTGTGTACCTTGCCCTCACAACTTCCAACTTGTTCCATTTTAATTACATTTCCAATCAGGGACCTTAATTTTAGCATTTTCCAACTGATGAATTTTGATTTTAGTTCTTTGACATTCTTTTTAGCTTCCTTGTACACAAAATAAGTAACTGATGACTAATGCAAATCACTCATTGGCAATGCTGGCCTCTCCTCACTTGACCAGTATCAATAAATAAATATGACCATTATTTCACCAGTTTTCATAAAAGCAACTCAAAATATCCAGTGCAATCTTCCTCTACTTACATTGGTCTCTGTAAGCACTTGAAGCTTTACTTATTAGATGTGAATCTCTGCTGCCTGTGCCTATTTTCTTCTATCTGTTCAAATGTTCTGTTCTCTCTCTGTTGCTGTGTAAAAGACTTGCACAAACAACAGGGGAACCACTGGCAATGGTGCATTAACTATATGTAAATGCTCTTGATGCACAGTGTAAATTAACTGCAATAAACAAGAATCTTCCTGTCCCTCATTACTTTCCATTACAGTTACCTTATGTATTATTTGTTACCCCAGATGGTAAAAAAATTTAAATGGAAATTTGTTTTTATGCTGCCAGTGCTCTTGCAAGTGAAAGAAAAGAGATGCATTAGGATAGATCAGCAAAGTGAGTATGACAGTGACAACACCGAAAGCAGCAGAAATTCTTTGGGGTAACACACCACTGAGGCAAATGGAGAAGGCCTGCACCTTTCTACACCCAAGATATGTTTACCTACGTAAAATATATGGATAGCCTTTCATCATAGTCAAAAGCAATGAACACTTAGGACTGCTTTCCATGCAAATTGTATCTGGATTTCCTTAAACTGGCTTTGCAATGAAATCAATTAAATCAACATTTCCCCTCAGCATGGATTCTTTCATGCCCTGCAGCAAAATAAATTTATGAATCTTCTTATCTAGAATAATTCAATCATCTTCAATTTTGGATGCTTGAGAACAGTGGGCAGGTGGAAAGTTGTGGAGACAGAAATTCACTGTCATCCCTAAATGCAAAAAGCATAACCAGTGCTAGTATTAATTTCTTAGTATACAACAATCAGGTCAAACCATTTCTATGCCTGTTCTAGATCCTGCCCTTGCTTCTGTGAATGTCATCATTCCACAAGGAAGCTTTTTGATATATTCAAGACCCTTTCCCTGTCTCTGAGTCCAGCTGGCATGTTTGGCCATATTTATACTATTAGTCTCTCTCATCCTCTAAATCACAGTAAAAGAAACTAATAGCATCTGATTTGCAGCCAGACTGCTTTGGGAACCGTCCTTGGTCCATGCAAATTCTTGTAGCATGCTTGGAAGTTGTTTGGGAGGGGGCAGGTTGGTGCAGGACTAAACCGCAGCCAGGAGCACACTAATGAAGGTGCCAATGACTGAGCTCCAAGGCTCAAACCTTGGCACTGCTTAATGTACAGCTTTACCTGAGCTAAGAAATCCAGGAACTGCCCTGAATTGTGTTAGTAATCTTTCATCTTAGATCTGATCTATTGCTAAGAAACTTAATTCTAGCAGTGACCAGACAGTAAAGACTTTTTTTCTCCAGCAACACAGGCTGTTGCATGTTATCAACGTGCAGAGACTTTTGGCTCAATCCAAAGGCAACTCAAGTCAGTGAGGAGCTGTAAAATTAACAAAAAGAAAATCATGAAAAATCATTGTGCCACTGTACTATTCCTCCATTCCCTCCCTTCAGCATTGTACCCAACTTTAGAGCCCTGGAAGAGGGACTCAAAGAAAGGAAACAGGAATGATCAAAGGTATGAAATGGCTTTCATGTAAGGAATCCCTGAGTAGTTTTGGACTCTTCTGCCTGGACTAGGTGGAGATACAATAAAGGTCTACAAAATCCAGAGTAGCAAGGAGCAGCTGGATTGTGAATGAATGCTCACTCCCTTTTCCAGGAAAAGAACCAAAGGCATGAGATGAAGGTAAATGGAGCTGGGTTTTTAACACAGAGAAGTGTTTTCTTTAGTCAGCAATTAGAGAGCATGTAGAGCTCTTACCAAAGAACTACATGAATGTAAAAAGTTTACATAGACTTGAGGAGAGACTGGACAAGTGCTTGAAATAGAAATCCCCTGGGTGACAAAATAGAAAAGTTTTACCAGGGCCAGGAAATCCCCTGAGCTGAAAATATTTGTAGGCTGAAAGAAGGAATTACCGCATATGGTTGCCCTGTTCTCATCCTTGCCCTCCTGGAGGCACTACTGGGAACAAAGCCCTGGACTAGGTGGTCCAGGTCTGAACTGCCTTAGCCAGTTTTATATCCTCGCTGGTGACACCAAAGAACTCTGGATGAAATATTATTTTTTCATCATCCTCAGGGCTGAAGTCACACTGACAGTGTTCCTATGGGAATTGCTTTGTTTTCTGAAAGGTCCTGGCCTTGCACAGCACCAGGAAGCGGCTGTCAGGCTGTCCCTCCTGAATACCCCATATCATCTGTATTCACCCTGCAGGGTGGCCAGGTGTCTAAATCAACTCTGCCTCATCTCAACAACACTAAATTACAACATCAACTTAGCCAAAACTTAAGGAACAGGGAAATAATCCTGATGGCTGCGCACTAGGTCATAACCTTGGTTAACACAGCAAAAATAAACTCAGCTTTTTTTCCAGTTAGTTTTTCAATGTCTTTCAGAGGTAGCGTGTGGATCCTCGCCAACTCTTAGGACTGCAACTTTGAATCCTCCCCGAAATCCTGCCGGATTCACTTTTCTGTTTAAAATTTTCCTTGTGATATTACACAGGATTTGGGAGTAAGGGAATAGGGAAGGGTGAGTATCACTGCATCTGGGATTTGAAAGGCTGTTCCAATCAGTTTTCTCTTCTGCCACAGGAAACAGTGATTTATTGGTGAAATGCCTAATGCAGCTGGGAAGCTCTGCTGAAGTCTTGAATTTGTGTGAATATTTCCCACGTGAGAAAAGCCCAGATGGGAAATAGTCACACAATGGGAGGGAGAAACCTGGAAAGCGGTAATGTCAACAGAGATTTAACAGTAGTAGTTTGCAGTGAATTGGACATGCAGTAAAGAGTAATACAGTAGCAAAACAGACCAAAGATGTTTTGGCTTGAGTCACTACGAGCTTCATTTCAGACACTGGAATGTAGCCTTTATTTCTGGGCATGCTGTTACCTGAAAGATAACTGGAACGAATTCTGAGAAGGGCAGGAAAACTAGTGTGGAAAGAGAGCCCAGTTGCTAATAGCACATTCTGATTGAGCTCTGAGCACGGAGGCACAAGGGGAGGGAGCACAGCTATCTGCAGGATGTGAATGCTGAGCTGAGAGGAGACAGCAGAGGGCATGGTGCCTTATCATGAAAGACAAGTGTTGCAGAAAACCATGAGATAAAAGTCACGGAAGAGTTTTCTAACACTGGGATACATTAGGCTGTGGAATGGCCACCAGAGCAAAGATGCCAGTTACTGAGATGGTTTAGGCTGTAGAAGGGAGGTAAAAGCACAGCACAGTGGGAACATTCTACATAGGTGTACATAGCAGATGGGTTGGAAATACTAGGGTACAATACAGTGCTGAGCTGCATAGCCTGCGGATTCATGATCTTCTTAGTGAAGATGACACAAAACACTCAAAGGCAGACTATGACACATTTTCAGTCAATATTCAGAAATAGCCCAGGCCTATTCAGATCAACCCATCCCTCATGACAACATACATCACAGTTGAACATCTACCCATGTCACACTGGAGAGAAGGAGAGAGGGAAAATCACACTTCCTGATTTGAATACACAAAGCAGATAATACACAGTCTAAAGTAGTACAGTAACCTTGAACTTAAATAGTTTCCAAAGCCTTCTATATGAGAAATTATTGCATCATGCCTACACTGTTATTTCACTTAAACTGCTAAGATACAATCTTGGTACAAAGGAAATAAATAATGGGTCAGTATTCTGATTAAATAGTTTTTCAATAGCAATTTTACTCTAGTGTTTTTGACAAAAATACCCACCCAAAATCCAGTCCTTAAGATTAAATATTAGCAAGTACTAGAGAGCCAAATTAGTTATTTTTACTTTCTCAGTCTTCAAAAAAAAAAATGAAATAAAAATTAGTAAAAAACCCTGATGCATATAAGATTGTTGCTTTCCATTTTTGCCTTTGTTTTTTACTGTAGAGATTACCACATAACCTTCAGCAAGGATATGTAAAACCTCAGCCTGGATGAAAAGAGTTAACAAACAGCTCACACATTATCAGGGATCCTCAAAATCACTACAGATGTCACCTACCAGAAGCAGAAATCACAGGGTCTGAAGGACGGGTTTAAAGACAGAGTTTGAGACTCAACACTGAATTTCTTGGATATTTTTGCCTTCTCAGACCACTAGAGTTATCTCAGCAGGCTCTGCATAAGTCTGATTCTCAGTTTCAAGCAGAGTTCACAAGGTAAATCTCAACAGTGTGGCTTTATAGTGATCCCCTTTGGAAGGCTGAATGTGAGTGAAGTTAGAAATTTAAGAAGTCTGGATCAGCACAAGGCAGTGGTGCACACTGTCAGCATTTCCTACTACTATTCAAAGCTGGGATAAGGGTGTCTTGTTATCTCTGAGTTTATTATTCTGTGGACCCACAAACTGTACTATGACAAGAGTTACACTTAAAGCTTCAGGAGACAAATTTCTAGGTTTACTGAACTTCAGAAGGCATGTGGGCAACTAGATCCTAGACTCAATTCTGCAAATGCTTTCATTTGTGTTTCATCCATATTTAAGGATGCACACCTCTTTAGCAATTTCCAATGAAGTAGAAAGAAAAGGGGAGAAAAAAGGAATGGTTTTGCACTGACATTTAAACAAAAATCTACCTCTGAAGTATTAAGCACTATTTCAGTTCTACACCTCCAATGGCATTCAGCTACCATGTCATGAAGGTCAGCATTTACTTTTACACATTGGAACAAGTGTGTTATGGGCCTCCTGCAGAAATACTGCAACCCTAAAAGTCTACCACTAAATGTTTCATGCTTTATTCACCTACTTCACCAACACTTAGAGGGCTGGTGAAATGTAGCAAGTTTGGAGACTGTCTCTTTTCTCAGACATCCTGCCTCTACGGCATCCCTACAGGTCTCCAGGGAGGACTGAAGCCTTACTATACAGTCTCACAGATTACTTTGGTTATGTACTTGACCCCAAACAGAGGGGAATGAAACATAACCATTTTGTGGGCTATGAAGCTGGGGAAGAGCAGACCTGTGCCTCAGGCATGGCTGGGAGGCAGTGACCTGAGTTGGGTTCCAGCTTCAAGAGATCAGATTTCATACCACGGTGTTGTGCACCCACCAGTAAATTGCAGAATTGCATCTCCTTCATTTTCCTCCGGATGAAACAAAGATTATATCTGAGAGACCCTTGAGGTAAAAGAGCCCCTAAACCTAACAAATCATCTTGGCTGTAATTTTAACATTTCAGTCCATCTTCAAATGCTCTTATAAGGGAAAAACATTATTTTCCTCCGCCCTTCTCTAAGAGCAAACCAGGAATCCTGACAACAGCTTTAGGGGTTAATATGACAGCTACCCACACCCTCTGCACAAAGTCCAGGCGTATCTTTGTTAAGCAGCTAAGAAAGGATTTCTTTCAAGGCTGTGTGGTTTTTGAGCCTTGAAAAATCTTATTAGTCAGATGGGGGGAAAAAAGTATATATAAGCAACCTGTTTGTTGTAGGAATTTAGCAGCTTGTGAATAGAAAGAATAAAATTATGCTGGGCTGCATGGCCAAAAGTTTAATGGATCAGACCCTATATGCCCTAACACAGTCTCACTCTGACTTGCTGAGCTGCTTTAAGCCCTCTGTCAAAATGGCATGAGCCTCAGCAATTCACTTCACAAGTACAAGACACCAGTGTAAGGTAAAGCTGATGCAAGCTGGGAGTAGCTGGATCAGTGAGATATGACTCTCATGTCTAAACAGGGCTTTGGGCTGAGCAGAGCCGGCTTAATGTAACTTTCTCATCACAAAACAGAATGGATAAACTAAGCAACTAATGCACTTCCTCTGACCCCCTGGTTCTTAGCTGCAAAGGGAACCAGTACACTCCATTGTCATCACTAGGCCCTTTTAATTTCAGCACAGTCATTTCTGAGAATTATTAGTGGTAAAATTCCTTAATAAACCAAGTTGCCTAAAAACTCCAGAGAATAGAGGCTTCCAAATCTTAAAATTTTATTAGAAAGCTATTTTCTCAAAGACTTCATTTTGAAAATTAACCCCAAGGCTTGGAATAACTCTAAAACCTCAGCGGCTCTTAAAAAAACTAAGCAACACTTCTCTTCCCATTTCTTATTCCTTAAATAAACTATTAAACAAAAAAAAAAACAAAAANAATTTAAGAAGTCTGGATCAGCACAAGGCAGTGGTGCACACTGTCAGCATTTCCTACTACTATTCAAAGCTGGGATAAGGGTGTCTTGTTATCTCTGAGTTTATTATTCTGTGGACCCACAAACTGTACTATGACAAGAGTTACACTTAAAGCTTCAGGAGACAAATTTCTAGGTTTACTGAACTTCAGAAGGCATGTGGGCAACTAGATCCTAGACTCAATTCTGCAAATGCTTTCATTTGTGTTTCATCCATATTTAAGGATGCACACCTCTTTAGCAATTTCCAATGAAGTAGAAAGAAAAGGGGAGAAAAAAGGAATGGTTTTGCACTGACATTTAAACAAAAATCTACCTCTGAAGTATTAAGCACTATTTCAGTTCTACACCTCCAATGGCATTCAGCTACCATGTCATGAAGGTCAGCATTTACTTTTACACATTGGAACAAGTGTGTTATGGGCCTCCTGCAGAAATACTGCAACCCTAAAAGTCTACCACTAAATGTTTCATGCTTTATTCACCTACTTCACCAACACTTAGAGGGCTGGTGAAATGTAGCAAGTTTGGAGACTGTCTCTTTTCTCAGACATCCTGCCTCTACGGCATCCCTACAGGTCTCCAGGGAGGACTGAAGCCTTACTATACAGTCTCACAGATTACTTTGGTTATGTACTTGACCCCAAACAGAGGGGAATGAAACATAACCATTTTGTGGGCTATGAAGCTGGGGAAGAGCAGACGTGTGCCTCAGGCATGGCTGGGAGGCAGTGACCTGAGTTGGGTTCCAGCTTCAAGAGATCAGATTTCATACCACGGTGTTGTGCACCCACCAGTAAATTGCAGAATTGCATCTCCTTCATTTTCCTCCGGATGAAACAAAGATTATATCTGAGAGACCCTTGAGGTAAAAGAGCCCCTAAACCTAACAAATCATCTTGGCTGTAATTTTAACATTTCAGTCCATCTTCAAATGCTCTTATAAGGGAAAAACATTATTTTCCTCCGCCCTTCTCTAAGAGCAAACCAGGAATCCTGACAACAGCTTTAGGGGTTAATATGACAGCTACCCACACCCTCTGCACAAAGTCCAGGCGTATCTTTGTTAAGCAGCTAAGAAAGGATTTCTTTCAAGGCTGTGTGGTTTTTGAGCCTTGAAAAATCTTATTAGTCAGATGGGGGGAAAAAAGTATATATAAGCAACCTGTTTGTTGTAGGAATTTAGCAGCTTGTGAATAGAAAGAATAAAATTATGCTGGGCTGCATGGCCAAAAGTTTAATGGATCAGACCCTATATGCCCTAACACAGTCTCACTCTGACTTGCTGAGCTGCTTTAAGCCCTCTGTCAAAATGGCATGAGCCTCAGCAATTCACTTCACAAGTACAAGACACCAGTGTAAGGTAAAGCTGATGCAAGCTGGGAGTAGCTGGATCAGTGAGATATGACTCTCATGTCTAAACAGGGCTTTGGGCTGAGCAGAGCCGGCTTAATGTAACTTTCTCATCACAAAACAGAATGGATAAACTAAGCAACTAATGCACTTCCTCTGACCCCCTGGTTCTTAGCTGCAAAGGGAACCAGTACACTCCATTGTCATCACTAGGCCCTTTTAATTTCAGCACAGTCATTTCTGAGAATTATTAGTGGTAAAATTCCTTAATAAACCAAGTTGCCTAAAAACTCCAGAGAATAGAGGCTTCCAAATCTTAAAATTTTATTAGAAAGCTATTTTCTCAAAGACTTCATTTTGAAAATTAACCCCAAGGCTTGGAATAACTCTAAAACCTCAGCGGCTCTTAAAAAAACTAAGCAACACTTCTCTTCCCATTTCTTATTCCTTAAATAAACTATTAAACAAAAAAAAAAAAAAAAACAAACTTATATCTTAAGTACTTACAATTTAAAATTTAAGGGTTTTGCTTCAGGAAGCAGTTATACAAATAGAAACATTTTGTAACACAGCAAGCTTGGGCCCAGTTTTGTTACAGTATAACACTAGGCTAATGCCCTTAATTCAGCCAAGTACAAAACACTTCTTATGGGGTTTCGGAACAGAAACCTGCCTACTCCTTCCCCAGAGAGAACTGCCATTGAAGAGCAGCTGGAAAGCTGCTGCATGTTTAAGAAACATGAGAGAAAGTCAGAGATCTGATTTAGGCTTCTTATCACACTGCTGAAGGAATCTGGAGACTGTTCTTTGTCTTATTTACCCATCTAAAACTTGGAGGTAATTCTCCTTCTCTGTTGCACCAGTCCTGAGCCTTTGCAGGACAATGCATCAGTAAGCCCAAGTTACTTGTCCACGCCAAAGCTGGAGCCAGTATGTCCTTTCCTGTCAGTCCCACAGCAGGGTTTTGCTAGTGGTGGGAAAACCAATGTCAGCTCCTACTTGAAAACCATCCCTGAGTCTTCTCAGCTCTTCCCTAAGCCAGACACTGTCTTCTCATTTCCTCTGTGCAGGACTATCCTCTCCCTCTCCTCTCTCTGTGTTTGGATGGTGGATACAGCAGTGTGCTTCGCACTCTGCCCTGGGCCCTTGAGTATTCTTGCAATATAATGATTTAGAAGGAGGAAGTTGGTTGATTTTTCTCCTGCATGCCAGGCTGAGGACTTTGTGAGCTTCCCTCTGGTGGGCTGAGTCCTGCTGATTTCAGTGGGAGGTAGGAATGCCCTGCACCTTTTTGAAAAGACAGCAAAGGTTCCCCTGGCAAAGGATCTCACTAAAGAAGGGCTTTTTACTATTGCAAAATGGTTCAAAAATTAGACTTTAAAAGCCGTAAATTACCCCAGTAAGCCAAGGAATTTGCATTTGTAAAGTACATGCCTGAGGTGCAAAACACATTAACAAAATAGACAAATAAACAAAGCTGTTCAAACCCAAATGCAATTATACATTCAGGGCAAGGTGCCATGGAAATCCATGTCAGCTGTGCATGTATGTTTGAAGGCAACATTATGCCCTGAGTCCAAACTGGTTTGTTTTCCCCGGAAGGAAAATATACTAGAAAATACTGGTGCTATCATACTATTTACAGGGTAGCAGTAGCTAAGGAAATTAATTGCATTTTGCACTGGGCATTGCCAGTATGCACAGGCACACATCTGAGAGCTAGTCCTTTGCCTGCGAGGTGGGTGCTGACGTGCACACCCCTCTCTGTGACCATGTTCAACGCTGTTCCTTACGCAAGGAGGCTGCTGGCAGGCACCTGGAGGCGATTTAGGTAGCGAACCTCCATTTCCATGGGAAGCCTTCCAGCCCACTCAGGAATTTACAGTAATGCAATGTGTCTCTGCAGCTGCTATATGTAGGCAGCACCCAACCTCCCCTCAGTGGCACTTCTAAAATACCAAGAAGCTTGTGGCGGTCCAAGAACATTGCAACAATACAGAGAGTCATTTTAGTAATCTTCCCCAGCATCCTGGGGACTGTCCTGTGAGTGGAAGCATGACCTTGGAGCAGAATCATTTTTCATATATATATCTTGCTGCATCAAGGGTGGTTTTGATTACCATACAGCTCAGCCACTCACAATATTTTGCATCACTCTCATGCCTTTCCAACAAGGACTGTGGGGCCTTCCTGAGAATAATCGAAAAATGAAACTTCACCATTCCTGCATGAAGCACATTTTCCTTCAGCACTGCACCAGTATGTACTTCATTTCCTTTACCTTCTGTCATTAAACACTCATATCCAGCTTTTAGCTTTTACTTGCATATGCCTAACTCTTGTGTTTGACATCATTCAGTGCAATTCAGTGGATGCATTCAGTGGAAGCATTTTCAACAAATGCTTTGCGAGGCCCAGAGGAGAAAGGCTTTCACCCTTGTGGACAAGTCCTAGGGGTCTCCAAAAGGTAACTGAGGTTTCACCTATGCAGCTGAGTCCCTTGAAGCTCCCTGCTCAAGTCATTCAGCTTGTACAGGTGTAGAGACGAGAGCCTAGTGCATGCTGCCTTCTGACTTTGTACTTGGTCTCCATGGTCAGGGAACCTAAGGGTGCAGTGAAGCTGCACATGTGTGTGAAGCATGGAAAAGCTGGAAATTACACCCCTGGGGGAACACCTGCATGAAATATCAATATGCTTTTCAGAAAGTCACTGTCACCAAGATAAATGCCCCTATGTAGGGGCCCACGCCTACATAGGACACTTTCTACAGGTCCACAAATCAAAAGTGACTGGAGGCAAACATTCAGAGAGGAGTAGTGGGGAGATAGACAGGTGTTTTGAAGTTTCACACAGCCACAAGACATGTTTTTGAATGGAAACTTTGGGTGTCTGCTCTGAAATTTTTTTTGTCTTTTGAAAAGGACTACTGTGCCTTCTCAAAGAAGAAATTTCAGTTTTAGTTTTTTCGCTGTTTAGACGGGATCTAAAATTACCTGTGTTTTCAATATGACCCTTTTTCTTGGTGGCAGTCACAGGTAATCGAACACTGACAAGTTAGGTTAGGCTGATTCAAATCTGATGGAGAGAAGCCTGAAATAGTTTTCCTGGCTGTATCCATAGAGATTTAGTGCCAACTCTGGAGGGCTTTTCTGAGCCTTGTTTTGGTATTTCTTGGGTGTGGAACAGAAAATATACCAAATTAATTTAACAGACAGAACAGCAAATTAAAAAGCAAAGAGTATCTCACTAGTATGTCCTTGTTTCTTAGTGTCAACTCCAAGTACCAATCCTGCTCTAACCATTCAATTTAAAAAGCTTTACATTTCATCATAACAAGGTCATACATACACTTGGTGTTGGATTTTCTTGTTTACAGGACAACTGGAGCTCTATTGCTTTTTTATTTTTGTCAGGTTTACCTTGTCCCCTTACAGATGCCAAGATGTCTGTACCTCCTCTCGGGAAGGTACTGCTTGCTTTCCTACACTGAGTTCTAACTGCAGTGGTCTCTGTAAGGGCAGATCAAACCAGAGTCCCAGCGGCTGCTGACTTAAGGTGTTGATCAGAGGCATAATGTGGCCAAGCCATCACCCTACAAGTAAAGCTATATTGAAAAAATAAACTTTTTAAAAGTAGATTTTAAAGTAACAAAAAATCCACATGCATGTTCTCCTGTCGAGAAAATTATCATCTCTAGTGGACAACCTTGTGAAGCTTCAAGCAGCCCTGGAGTTTCCTTGGCTCCATTTTGCCTCCTCCTGGCACCTTTCAGCTAGCTCTTGAAAAAGGACCTCCCCTGAGCTGTGCCAAGTTCTTCTGTGTATCTGGGATTCACTCCACTGTGAACTGCAATCCCAGGCCGAATGAGTCTTTAAAGATAGTGATTCTGTCTCCTCTAAGACCTCAACAATCTTTCAAACTGGTTTATTGTAGTACAGCTCTCCTCATGCCTACTTTTTCCAGAAAAATTTTACAAATTATTAGAAGAAAATACAGCTGCATAATCAAAGCATAAGGTATGGCATGTGTCAAAACACATGAAGATTCCAGAAGTCTCTATGGAGCTGGTTTTTTCACTGAGGAATCAAAATACATGGCACTTATCTTGAGGCCCAAATGGAGCTTATCTGGAGTTTATTTAGGTGATTATGTGACCACAGGATCTTCTCGAAATGCAGTGCCTAGTTATGGATGTTGAGCACATAATAATAACCAGGGACAATGACAATGAAAGTGGGTTTTCTGAGTTTTCACTTGAGCACTGAATATGGAGGGAGCCAAAATTCATAGATTCTTTTTAAAAGTCTGACCTTAGTCACTTGGTCAAAATCCAGTGAGTCATTAGACAAACTGTAAAAAAGGCATGTTGTTGAGTTATACACATTCATTTTTAGCTCAAATTTCGTTTTTATTTTGAAATCAAAATATCTGGATAGCCTATTTCTCATTTCCTCTCAGCTTTTTTATGATTGACATAGAGACAGAAGAAAATAAAATTCTGACATACCATGAGAGATCCCATTATGCTGATGTAAAATTGATTAGAAAAAGCCCAGCTGTGGAATTTTCCAGCCAAAATTTGAAGCTCTTTGAGGGAAAGATAACAAGAAGACATGCATTTTTTTTAATGGGAACTGCAAATAGTGAAATTTGCTTATCAACTGCAAAAAGGGCAGAATTTGGCCTTACCCTGCATGAAAATAACAGGAAAACACAATAAAAGACAACAAAACACATCTCATGAAGTTTAGATTAGATGGGAACTGCAAGTTGCATAGCTCAGCTCAGGAATCCCAAACTTTCTAAGAATACAGAGGACCTTGCTTCAAGGGTGTATGTTCAACCTCTCCCAGGAAACAAAATCCAAGGCTATTTGGACCTGGTACTTTGCAGCAAGGACACAGAAATTTAAATTCAGATTGTAGAGAGAACACAACTTCCTGCTGGAACAGACACAAACCTGTCTTAGATAATGACGCACAAATACCTCAGCATTTTCCATTTTTCATTCTGTAGTAGGGATTGAATAAATAGTATCACTCCTCCTGGGAAGATTGCAGTAAGTTTTCCTTTAAATTTTTTCTATGCATTAAACTTGCATATATTCATTGTATCTTGTAAAGATAGTCATAAAGTTTTTACTGTGGGATGGATATAGATGTAGATGACATAGATTTGCAAGGAGTAAATAATCAGCTGTGTGATTATAGGACTGTATGTTCGTTCTGTGATCATCTTTAGTACATTGCTGAATGAACCCCTATAGAGCTAACGTTTGTAAAACAGCTTTGTAGTCCTCAGATGAAAGACACTACAGGAGTGCAAGACATGATTATCATTATTCAAACAGAAAGTCTGAAATAAAGCATGAAACTACTGCCAGAGTGACTACGGGGAGGTGGGAGCAGGGCAGGGGTGCAAGAGAGGGTGAAACAGCAGCTGGCATTCTCATTTGCTGCCATTAGCACGGATCACATATCTCTATGTGGAGAATCATTTTCTAATTCTACCTTTGGAGAAGAGAGGGGGAAAGAGAGAGGCATTCATTCTGTGTCATTCAGAAAGGACCTTAAAGACCTATTTATTATGCTGCTTCCTTCAGGGAGCTTGCTATAGGGTTTTGATTTCAGCTACGATATACTGACTACTGGAGGAGAAAAAAAACTTCCTGAACCACTGCTCTCCCTTTCTCTTCTCAACCCTGGATTTCACATCAAGCTATATTGTTCTCTTTCCCCTTCTCTGTTTGTAATGTCAAAACATATATGCTCACACACACATAAACAGCCAGAAGACCTCTAAGATCTACGAATAATCTTGTCTCAAGAACCAGGATAGTGGAAGGTAGTCTTGATCCTGCCTAGGATCTAGGAAAAGATGGAGGGGAATTTGTTTAACCCTCTGAGGTGGGATTCCCAATTATTTAGATCAAAATTCCGTTTGATTTGTTAGTCCTTTAAAGCTGAACAGTAGAGTTAAAATTATTTTCATTTAATAACATAGTCATCAGACCTCCCACTCTTTGACATGCAGCCCCTGATCCAAACTGCAGCTATCCTTCTTTACAATGAAGCAACAGTTTAAAATTTCAATTCATTGTGTCTACAATTCTTAGCCAATAAGAGGTTTATCAGTAAATAAGCTTCATTTATCTATTCATAGATGATAAATGCAGAGCGAGCAGGAATAATCAGGTTTTAGAGCATTCCTAAAACACTGACAGCAGATATGTTTTTGTATGACCACAAGAGAAAACATAAAAATTTCAACAGTGGTCTCCTGACCTTCCATCTTCATTGTGTTATGCATGGTACAAGCCAGGGGTCCTTACACATTAATCACTGATGCAGTCTTCCACTTTTGTATATTTCCTTTAGTTTACCAGATATTAAATAGCTGTTGTAAAACCAGGAAATCTAGTGGAGTATTTGGGGGTGGGGGGAGGGTGGAGAAGGAAGAGCATTTCACCACAGGCTAAACCCTTACATAGTTTGAACTGGGGTAGCTTCATACTTAGTCAGTGGAATTGTGCCTGTTTACTTCAGTGAGAAGCTGTGTCCATTTTTTCCAAGCAACTTCCAACTGATCAATGTGCAAGCACAACTCAGGGCCATACTTATATTTAATCATGTGACAATATTTGTCAGAAGTGGACCTCCCTGGCTGACTATCCCGTGCTCCTGAATGCAAAAGCCTCAACCACT
Source organism: Promerops cafer (assembly GCA_013398275.1). NCBI lineage: Eukaryota > Metazoa > Chordata > Aves > Passeriformes > Nectariniidae > Promerops > Promerops cafer. Next base: position 1,214,793 of record VZSE01007212.1, read on the forward strand.
TAATCTCTATCAAAGGTGCAGGTAAAAATTTCAAGTTGCCATCACAAATCACTAGTCAATAATAAGGAAATTCTCCTTACAACTGAGGTAAATTCAGCTCAGGTAGAGATATATTTGCATTGCACCAAATAGCCAAGCTCCTTTGTGGACCTTCATAGGTGATGCTGAGGGAGGTAAATTATCAACTGCTACTTTTGCCATCCCTTTTAACCCAGCTAGCCCTGTTGACTTATCACAGCACATTGTTTGGCTGCCACATGTCCTGGGATTTCATGGGTCTAACCACAACAGACTGGGCCTCTGACAGCTATTGCTAGAGTTTGTGACACTGGGATTTTGCTTCTGTATCTGCCAAGAAAAGAAGGAAGAAGCAAGCAGAAGACAGAGAGATCTCAACTTACCGCTTTATCTTTTGTCTCTCTTCCTTCACTGTGTTATTGTTCTTTAAAGGCTAGTGGTAAATAGAAAATTACGTTCTACATTGACAGGATTTGGTCACTGCAAAATGGCTGTTTTGCCTAAATCCTTCTTTTCCTACATTTTCTCCACTGTTCCAGCTGTCCCACAGCTTTGCACAAACATAAAACAAGAAATAAAGTTGCATTTAAAACACAGACAGAAAGGAGGAATACGACAAAAAATATCAGCAGAAAGAGAGGGCTTAACGTAATATTTTATGAGATATAAATCATTTCTACAGGGTTTGCCCTTTAAAGTCCATTATAGTACGTTAATTGTGATTTTATACACTAAGTGAGGGAGTGTAATCCTCCTTAGTATTGAATTTATGAATAAAAGACGATCACCAGTCTGTGTTAAACACTGGTGAAGGTGTTTCACTGAAGCCTTTGGCTACAGAATTCCATTTCTCTAGCTTCATTCACATTCAAATGTTCACACTGATAACTCAGTTCTCCTCAGCCAGAGAAATAAAGGATACTCTGATGCCTGATTCCACTTTCAATTACACTGCTGCAACTCCAGAGTAGCTCCAAGGAAGCCAGGTTTCACACCAGTATGAAAATTAGTACAAGAGTGGATTTGGTCCAAAGGCTGCTCTGACAACATGTCAATCAAAGGTTTTTCTGTCCAACTGGATGGGTCAGAGTTGATGGTATAAAAAACCAGTGACGTGGATGGTGCTGCAGGATCCCATCAAAAAAGTGAAACAAACAGGACTGACCCAGTACTTGAGTAAATGCAAAGAACTCCCTGGCCCCAGTGGGTTGCACGCAATGAAAGCTGACTTGAGGCCTCTGACCTCAAGATGATGGGGGCAAGGACAGTGACAAGGAGCTCAGCAGGGAGAGGCAGGGGTGGCACGTGGTCTGCCGTCACATCCACCACCCTTCCCTGAGGACCCAGCTCTGGAAACCTTGGTGAAATGCATGTGGCCTTGAATCATCCAGCCTTCTCACAAACAGAAACCCCAAAACAAGCCTGGAGTCTGTCCTCAGCTTCACAGCAAGGGGCCAAAGTACTGCCCGCAGTTTACAGCCAGATGTTAACTTCGTAAGCCTTGAAAATATTCCCATTCAAGGTTGTTTTCTTGTATTTGGGCCTTTTTCCAACTTGGGTGTGTAACTTAAAGTCCTCCAAAAGACTGTCTAAAAATTTATAATCTGTTTGCAGAAATCAGGAGACACTATCAACGTATAGATGCTGTATCTGCTCTGATCTATCTGCACAAATGTTGTGGTTATTGTAAGATTTTTCTGTTTCCAAGAGTGAAAATTAATGCAAATTTCAAGGTGACTGAAACTGACTTTCTAAACAAGTAACCTGAAATTTCTATTTGTTTTGAGACAGTTTGAGAAAGTGACTATGTGTTACATATTTTGATCACTAAGAACTTCAGCATTAACAACAACATTTTCCCTTTCCAGAAAATTCTTTGATTCACACAAGCGAAGGACATGTCCCAAATCTGTACTCATACCTATTTGCTCACCTTGATTCCACATGGGCCAGTTATTGTTATCACATAAACTATGAAGGATGTTTGCATCCCAGATGCAAGATCAGAGAAAAAATGTTAGAACAATAATGTGATTTTCTAGGTGGGTCTTTATTCAAGTGTCTGTATAAAGGAGGGCCTTTCTACAGATAAGGTCTGTTTCCTTAATATTCTCCCAGAAAATTGATCCAAGACCCGAAATTCCATGGAGCAAATATTAATCTAAAGTGGAAATAATTAATTTGGCGGATCATTATCCCCCAGCCAGCTATGCTCTTATAATGCCCATAACAATGGCATCATGATGAATTGTTGTGCCAAATAAGCAAAATCTTACATCTAAATCCATCCAAAATACCTTCTTTTTAGCAGAAATGTTTAGCTAACTCATGGTTTGTTCATTTCTCTCCTGTGTAATTATCTATCAAATTACTTCTTGCTCAGAACAGTTAATGTTCTACTTGCAGTTACCATGCAGCCATAACCAGATACTATGTATTTAACAATAACACATTGGAAGGACCTGAACACAGAGTAAAAATTAATCTATATTCAGTGTTGCAACATACACAAGGATAAAAAATCCTTGCTAGTGGTCTTGCCCTGCACCGTCCAGGAAAACAAGAGCTTTCCAGTTGACTTCAGGGGACTTAGGGTTTCTCTGATCAGTTCTACAGAAAGCTTACATAGGAGTTATTGTGACACACAGCTAAAACAGAAAAGATTTGTGGGGTTTACATGTCTCTTAGTATCAGGAGCATGTATCAAAACTGAATATGTCAAAGTATTATAATGCTAAACTTTCAGCTGCTTTATATCTCCATGCCTAAGGGAGAAAGCGGGACTGAGAAGCCCTCAAGCTCCCACTGCCACTTGCACCATTTCAAGTGCCCTGTTTTGCTTATACTGCTCTGCCTCACTCCAGTCAGCTGGAGCTCTTCCTTGGTGCTCCCAAGCAAAGCAGCAGGGAGAAGCAGCAGCCCTCTCTCCTTCCCATGGACAATGTAGAGAGCAGACTTCTTCCATCCCACCAGGGCTGTAGGCAGCTGGTGATTCAGCCATCCAGTCACAGCCCTCCTGGAAGCTGGAGGAATGCATGTGGAGTGCAGCTGGGAAGGGGTCAGAAGAACTTGGAAACCAGTCTGTGTCTGTTCACACCTAGCACTTCTATGATCAATAATAATTTTAATAAGTTTTAATAAAAGCCTATTTTATTTTACATATTGTAGATAGGGTTTTTCAAAGAAAAGTGCTATCAAGGCCACAGGCTTCTGCAAATTCCAATTGCTTTTCTTCTGAAAGTTTCTAATTCATTCTAGCTTCCCAGCATAAATGCAGTAAATATTGTGGCAGTGGTTATTTCAGCGAGTCCAATAGTAAATAAAAACATGTGTTTATAAGGTAAAGGATATAGTACACAAAAAGGAGGCAAGCAGCTAACATGGAGGGAGAGATCACCAGAAAGATTAATTTCTAGCCAGATATCACTGTATAAGCCCTTCCTACTCCTCAAGACCACAAGGACTGAACAGATACTGGTATTGCAGGCTGAGAATAATAGAATCCACCCATGAACCTGCATTCCTTCATGAAGACTGTAGTTTTGTGTAAAACATGAGATTCTAATATTCCATGGAGGCTATTGAGGAACAAGGGTCTAATCCAGATAAACACTTCAAGCTAGCAAGGATAGATGAAGGAAATGAGAAATAACCAACCCACCCAAGGAGGTAAGGGCAAAATGCTAAAATGGGAAAAGGAAAAAAAAAAAAGGGGAAAAAGAAAAAGAAGAAGAGGGTGGGAAACTTACTATATATATGTGAGAATTATATAGCAAGTATAGACATCTGTACAAGGTGGAAAAGCAATGTCACTGTAGTTCGTATACAGCAACACATGGCTTCATGCCAGCTCTAATTTTGCTAGCCGTACCCACATGCACTGCACAGACCTCCAAAGGGCTGAAGAAGCCACTACACACCTTGTGTTCACTTACACTGAATTTTGTGTGTTTCTTGTGCAATCTTTACACAGCCATCCTCTCATTTTCTAAATAGATATGTTGTTAGGAGCTTTTCTTATGATTGCAATAAGACCTCAGCAGATGTTACAGATAATCAGTACACACACATGCTGCAGAAGGGGATAGCTAAGTATTTAACATTCCACATTTAAAAGTGTGCTGTTAAACCAATTTTCTTCCACCTGGAAAGTGGAATCTGCTGCAGTGCAATCCTGTGAACATGGATAAACAGCAATAACTGACGCAAGACACATAACCATACCTTAGCCACGTACAGGGAAAACCCTTAAAGGGAAAACACTTCAAGAGCAGTGGGAAAATCCTGAGTTTTGTGAGAAACCCACCAAATAGGGGATTTTATAAATTGAAGTTTATAGAAAGACGTGTAGGAACAACAGGACAAGCCTCAGATAGGCTGTACTTTCATCTCTGGTGTTCTCAGCAGTAAAGAAAAGGGAACACAGTTCCTTGTGCAGCTTTCCTGCTGAATATACAGACGTATGTCAAAGACAGATATATTGAATAAACTAAGGTTAAAAACAGATCCCTATTGGCAACCTGAGTCTGCTGAAGTGCAGAGCTTCATTACCCATGATGGAGTCCCTAAGGGAAGAGCTGGCAGAGTTACATCTTTTTTCCCACTATAACTTCCAGCCTAACAGCAACAAGGAAGAGTTCAGGTACACCAGACTTGCACCTTTGCACAGTTGGAGAACTGGTGTCATTATAAATGTCCTCCATAGCGCTTTTGAGGCAAATAATTTCCACTAGTGATGCCAAAAGTGAACCCAGACGGGCTGTGATGGAAGAGCTCTCCCGACAACCTCTGCTGTACCTTTTGGCAATTACACAAGCACCTCTGGCTGGTCACAAATACCTCTGGCATCAGCCCAGCCTGATGGGTAAACTGAACCACTCATTAGAGCAACTCCCAGCCACCAAGGCTGCAACTATTCACACACGGAGCTCACAACAGAGAGGCAATTCAGGATTATGATATCAAAACATTCTGGGAAAACAGAAAGCATTAAGGGAATCACCAGAGCAGGGGCTATGAAAGAAATTCTGTGAAATAGAAAAAGGCAGCCATCTTTCATGAAGAAAGATGCACAATTGACAGAAGACTGAGAGCCATGAAGCACCTGTGTAGTCAGAGTAGGTGCAGAACCACATCCTATTGGAAACATAAGAGAAATAGTGAGCAGACACTGGCCTGAAGTCATGTATGGAAAACTACTGCATGGGGTTTCAGGCCAAGACTTAGGAGCCATACATGTGTCCACTACACATGTGGCTGAGAATCCAGCTTTAGAATGTAAGATACCCATATGCCCTAGAAACGCCCATCTTGTCATTGATCTCCCCAAACCTTTCTGAGAACAGCATTTCTCCCTTATGGGGTCAAAGATGCTGTGGGCCATGGCATGAAGGGGCAGCAACATCTTTCCCAAAAGACCCCAGAGGACACAAGGGAGGCAAATCCCCGGGCTGATCAGGTAATCAGGCTGATCACGAAGTAACACATAACCATGTGTAACCCCATGCTTCCAGCTGAATGGGAAAAGTAATACTGCTTCAGGGTGACTGGCAGTCATCCCAGCATATTGGGAACTATCTCATGAGACTGGTACATGCTTCACACCTGGGGCTGGACTCCCATGAGTTGATCCAAAAAAAGATTGCACTATGCTGTTCATGAAAACAGAATTTGGAGTATGAAGCCATAGTTTCTAATTTTCAGATTCTACAGCTTCAGAAGACTGAAACGTCAGCCTAGGGTGGCTTTTCACTCTCAGTAAGAGGGACTGTGTGATCACAGAATATCACCGCTCTGACAGGCCTTCAAAGGAACATGAGGGGAAGAGGCATGCTCAGGGACCTGATGTTGTGTTCTGTACAGGGTCATAACCTAACACCCTTTGCTCAGTCAACCACCCACTGTGCCCTGCAGCAGCATTCATGTGAGTCAGTGCCAAAGGGGAATCCAGGTGCAATGCATCTTCCCTTGAAGGCCTGAAAAAGTACCATCAGCAATAGAGACAGACAGCAATTGATGTCAAAGACACAGAAGATAGAAGTATGCTGCTTATCAGACAGCATGGACCATCACAGGCCAACATGAGACATTTTCCTGAGGACTAGATAGTTACTCAGCATTGACTGAAGGGACAGGGAGACATGATAACTTCTCATGAAGAGCCCAGAGAAGGAGCAGTGCAAAGTACACAGGGAACAGAGTGATAGCCTGCGTGTCACAAAGAAGCAAACGTACTGGGATCACAGTGCACATGGATTTTTACCTTGCTGTCAAATAGATATGTAAAATAAGGACAAAAGACAACGTCCAAGCTGCACTGGAATGCTCCTTATGTGAAGTAACTACAGATCCAGGATGTCAAAACTGCACATAGAAGGCATCCAGCACACATAAGAGACATCTAGGACATACAAAACCTGGGCCAGGAGACATGGGATAAGCCTTGGCCTACACCAGTGGATCAGAAAAACAGGTTTATTTCCCAACATTTCAGACTGGCAAGTTATGACTCCAGAGAGTCAAGCTGGCAGCATAAGGGGAACAATTTCCCTGCCAGCAGCCCTGATGTGAAGCTACTTCAGCCTCTTGAACACCTATCAGCCATGGTGGCACAGGCCACATCCTTCTTTACCCCAATAACCAAGAGCTAGGTGGAAAAACCTCAACACACACCTGGAAGAAAGGAAGCCCCAAAGGCTGGAAAAGGTGATTAAGGAAGTTCTCTACCAGGCCTAATTTTAATATTATATGGAGTAGCCTGCATGGATGTGGGACAGAGGGGCAGGAGTTGTCACCTGGAGGAGCTCATGGGGAGCCCGTGGAATTCAGTCTGTCTGCATCCAGCCAGAGCCCTGCCTGCATGTGGGGCATCTCACATGTAAAGGGTTTCAAGCTTGTTCAGTATTCTGAGCTTGAAGCATTCTCCATCTCAGCCAGAATGCAAATTGAGGTGCAAAAGCTTATGCCACTTAGAGGGATAAGAGGTGCATACTCTCTGCTAGACACTAAGGGAGAGGAGGTGGGGTAGAGGGTCTGTGACCAAGTTGCAGTTTACTGCTCACACAGGTCTGGGACAGCTAAGCACCGTGAATTGCTCCAGGGAGACTGTAAAGTTACAATCCTGTAATGGCGTTAAAGACTGCTGTGATATGAGGGGAAGTTTTTGGAGGAGGACATTAAAGCAATTTCTTGAACACTCGCTCATTAAAAATTCTACTGCTGTTTTAACAAGAGTAGGATGCTACGTGAGGCACTGTGGGCTTTTATTAGGAAATGCGAAGTCAAGCCAAACATTCCTGGCTTGTGTCTCATATCAAGCTTAAAGATCAGCTCCCTCAGTGTGTCAGAAGACCCTGGACTTAGTTTTTAAACCTGTGTTGCCAGTTAGGATCATTGATATAAATGATCTTTATCTGTTTCAGACCTTACCATGTCTCTGCAGAGATATAACCCGAAAAATGTAATCTGTAACTCCTTTTACCCTTCACTTCCCAGTCCTGCTTCATTTTCTATCCTACTAACTTTGCTTCTGCTGGGTTTTCTGGTTCTTCTCTTTTATTATCCCCTTCCACTCAGTCTACCCCTTTCACATCTCTGCTGTGATTGCCTGCAAGCAAAGATGAAGACATTTCCCCCTACATGTCAGGCTTACTGTAGCTGACCTCCTGCTGTTACAGTACACACCTTTCCATGTAAAGGCAGCAATATGATTGTCTGTGCCATGCTTTCTGGTGACGGGCAGCTGGGGTTTGAGGCTCCTGCAGAAGGAGAGGATGTGCTCGGCCACACAGACATGCTGCTGGGATGGAGATGACACTTGGAAAACCCCTTGGGAAATCCCAATGTTTTACTGAAATCACGACAGATCCTGGTTTCAGCAAATTAGCTGAGACCCTAAGAATACCTTGCATGGCTAAAACAATCCCAGTAACATAGCACATCTGGTAACCTCATAGACAGAGTTAAAAAGAAATAAAACTGACCAGGGAAAAGGTCAGAACTTTGATTAATAACTTCTAGAAAAGCAAAGTGCTTGATGCCGATGTCAAAAAAAGTTTTGCATTACTGCAACTCCATTAATTTACTGGAGTCATCACAGTCTCTCACCACTGATGGAGCAGCACTTTCTGATGGGCAAACTTTGGTACACTATCCCTTTCTCCCCCAGATTTCAAGATATTCACACTCCACAGGTCTGGGAAATTCTCTGGAATAGCTTTCAGGGGCTTCAATTAGTGTACCTTAGGGTGTGTATTCCCAGCTGCTCCATATCCCACATACTTCACTCTCCAATGCTGGCAGGCACGATCCCAGCAGATGGCCATGCATGGACAGCTCAATATACAGGTTCATATTAAGTGCCCCATTTATTTATGGAAATAAAAATACTGATACTGATTTTAAAAATACTGATTTTTGTTTACTCCCTACTGTTTATACACCTTGATTTGGACATCCAGACATTAAAATAAGTTTCTAGTCCAGGGCCTAGGCACCATAGCAGATTAGTCACATAATGAAGCTGAGATGAGAACAGCAGTAGCAAGCCAAATGTCTTCTCTTTGCAGCAGAACAGTCTAGGTATTCATCCCAAACCTAATCACCCCCAAAATTACTACAGAAAGCTAATTCCTCCAGCTAAAATATTCATTTTAGCAACTAAAGCTCCCTGAATCCAGCCTCTTACCATGAGACATGCTTTCTCTCAAATGCCTCAAAAGCACCACTTCGGCTATGGCTACACAGAAGAATGACATACCTCTCTCATCTCCTGAGCATTCATGCAAAGGTACGCTCCAAGCTTGGGCCCAAGGTTTCCTGTGTGCTCCAGAAGTGAGGTTCCCATAGCACCGTGGCAGAATAGTCCCCATACCCAAGATAAAAATATTTATTTGGCTGTGTTTTACTTTAAGGCATGAAATAAGCTGCCAAACTGAGGGTTCCCAGGGATGAACACCTCATGCACAATTTTCGCATGTGTTTACTTTCCTCAGGTCCATGAGCAGGAGCACAAAACCCAAAAAGTGTATCACGGTAAGTGTGGCTGGTATTTTGATAACTTACACTGCAATGAAGTCGGCAGAGACCCTCAGGCCAAGCTTGCAAAACCAAACTGGAGGAGTGATTCCATAGCTGGGGCTTAGGTCGGGACCTCAGTGCCATCAAACCCTGATAGACATGCAGCCTGAGGGCTCAGCGTCAGACCTATGGGTGGAAGAGATTGCTGCTGTGAGCACTGCTGTCAGGTCAGGCTAGGCTTCTCACAGGGAGGCTTGATGGCCCTTTTGCACCTGCTGCATGGGAGTCAAAATGCAGAAGGAAGAACAAAATATTCTCCAATGAACAAATAGTGTTTGTTTGGTTTGTTTACTGAACTTTACATTTCTTGCACACTGTATATTGAGCAGAGTGATTGCAGCAGCATAAGTATCCAAAGAGCAGGAAACAGACTGCCAACGAGCTTCTCAGCAAAATAAACAAACATAACATGCACATCAGGTGGTCTGAGTGCCAGCACTGGGATAAACTGAATCTGCAGAGAAAGTGCTGTCGGAATTTCCCTTTAAACCACACCAAGCTGTAAAGCTGCCTGGGTGCAGGGAGCAGTCAAAATCAGATCAGCGTGTGAATGTTTTAAAAGGGGTGGATTAATTCATGTGAGCCATGCAGCTCAGCTGGAACTGCTGCTCGGCTGCTGGCTTCAGCTGCATGCTTCCTAGGGCATGCTTTTCCTTCCCCTGAAAAAGACCTCCCCTGGCAGAAAGGCCACTATGGGCATGCCTGGGGTGCAGGTGCTGGGCAATGACCTGCCAGGGACCTTTCAGGGACCTTTGCTTCCTGGCTGATCACAGAATCACAGACTATGCTGAGTTGGAAGGGACTCATAGTGATCATCGAGTCCAACTCCTGGCCCTGCAGAGCACCCTCCCCAAGAGTCACACCATGGGCCTGAGAATATTGTCCAAAAACTTCTTGAACTGTGTCGGGCTTGGTGCTGTGACCACTTCCACGGGGAGCCTGTTCCAGTGCCCGACCACTCTCTGGGGAATGAATCTTTTTCTAATATCCAACCTAAACCTCATCTTCAGGCTCAACAGACCAAATGAACTCAGCCACTCCTCATAACACTTTTCCTCAAGGCCCTTCACCATCTTCATTGCTCTCCTCTGGACATTCTCTAATAGCTTTGTATCTTTCTTATATTGTGACACCCCAAACTGCCCACAATATTCAAGATGAGGCCTCCCCAGTGCAGAGCAGAACAGAGCAGAGTGGGACAATCCCCTCCCTTGCCCAGGTGGTGATGCTGTGCCTGATGCACTCTAGGACAGGGCTGACCCTCCTGGCTGCCAGGCACTGCTGACTCACTTTCAACTTTCTGTCGACCAGGACCCCCAGGTCCCTTTCCACGGGGCTGGTCTTCAGCGTCTCATTTCCCAGTCTGTCCATATATCCAGGGTTGCCCCATCCCAGATGCAGAATCCAGCACCTGACCTTTTTAAACTTCATATAGTTGGTGCTTGCCTAGTCCTCTGATTTGTCCAGGTCTCTCTGCAGGGCCTACCAGCCCTCAAGGAAGTCAACAGCTCCTCCCAATTTTGTGTCACCTGTGAACTTGCTTAATATCCCTTCCAGTCCTGTGTCCAAGTAATTTATGAAGATGTTGAAGAGCATAGACCTGAGCCAAAGATGGGGCCCTGTGGAACCCCACTAGTGACAGCTCACCAGTCTGCTGTCACCCTGTTCACTTTGTGACTGACCCATGAGCCAACTGCTCACCCATCACATGATGTGTTTATCCACCTGTGGGCTGGACATATTGTCCAGAAGAATCCTGTGAGGGTCAGTATCAAAATCTTTACTGAAATCTCAAATGGAAGCAGAAGCAGAGGGTCTGTTCTGTCAAACAGAGAAAGGAGACCTGCTCAGCAAGGGTGATTCTGACTGAGAGCATGAATGTTCTCCCTGGGGCTGAGGGCTCACAGGCAGAAAACATAAAGCTCTTCACAGCAATCACTTCTCAAGGAACTGAGCCTTGCTCTGAGTAAGGGAGTCCAGAGGAGTAACATACCTACATACATGTCTGTCTATCTATCTATCTATCTATCTATCTATCTATCTATCTATCTATCTATTTAAAACTATATAACAATATAAATATATATATATATTTTTATATAGTGGGTACATATGGCTAGCAGCTTGAAGTGATTGACTTCTGGGAAAGATGAAAAATGTTACTGAACCCTTGTGGAAAAGCCTGAAAGAATTTAATAGAAAATTACAGCCTTTCTCAAGAATTTAATATAGAATTATATAGGATAGTTAAAAACAACAATAGAAAGGATATTACTCTCTATTAAACTCTATAGGTTTCAGAGCAGTTTAAATAGGGCCTTTTAATGTTTCTGCAAAGATTCCTATTACATCCTGTAGGGCTTTTCCACACGGATCTTAGCAGTCATCAGGGAAAACCTGGTGCCAGTGAGTTCCTAAGCAAACAAGTCAAGTAATTCTGATAATTTACATTAGACTGAGCTTTGCAGTGCTGCAGCAGCTCCATGAGCCTCTGTGGGACTCGAAACTGCTCAGGGAAACTGGGGCTTTGGAAGAAACTTTCTGTTCTGGTGTCCCAGCAGTATGTGGTCATCACCACATAAAGCAGCCTTTCCTCTTTGTGCTGAGTGGTACCTTACAGGGATCTGTTGATGTAATATCTAAACACAGAGAATAGCCTTCATTTTGGATATGACAATAAACATAGCTGCACAAAGCAGGATAAGGTATCTAGGGATGGCAGTGGCTGGGACACCCTCTGAAAAGCAGTCTCCAATGCATTTTGGCACTAACCACTGCCTTCAGCCAAAATGCTGCCTTTGGTCAAAGTTTTTGTTTCAGATTTATTTTTCTCACCAAATAGTACCTGTGTGGTGTCTTAAGCATTTTAAGGGTGTTGAATTAGATATGTTATGAAAGGTATCCTTGTTCATAGTCCTACCTTTAACCTAACCTTGTTCATAGTCCTGACCTTTACCTACATGGGCTACAGCACCCATATAAAACATAGTAAAATGCACATATAGTATCTTTTTGACTACAGAAGATATATTTTGCATGTTCCACTGCCCTCAGTTTAGTGGTGTTTAAAATTACTAAATACACTTTGCACATCTCCCCCTCAGCAAAGTCATCCTAAGTATCCTAAAATCTACCTCTCATCACTCATAGTAACTCGAAAAACTGATGCCTGTCTTCTTCAGTCTGCACAGCCTGACAGTATTCCATAGCTTAAAAGACTGAATGAAAACCCCAGCAGTGCTTTCATTAACATACAAACATCTGAGCTTTGCACTGAACAGACAGACTGATCCAGACAGTGACATGTGCCCATGGCAAATTACTGTTCCATACAAAAACTATTTTTGTTAATCGGGGGAAATGACAAAGGTGGGAAGCAAAGTAGTGAGCTTCCTTTATGTGTGGTATTGCAGTGTGGTGATCCTACCACAGGCCAGATAAATTTTCATACTGTTGTTTGAACCCTGCTAAACTCCTGTCACTGGAATAAACCTCAGTATTCTATGACTGAGAGTTTCATATCATAAGATGTTGAAAGGTCCTTCAGTTTAATTGAATGCCTTCTGCTCATAATGTTTTTTAAAACTATCCAAATATAAAAAATGTCTAACTGTACTTCATCATGGAGCTTTTTATAATCTCTTTATATGCTTGTCTTCCCTTTCTAGTAACAGCCCCAACTCAACCCACCTTCTATTGATTTTCTTTTAGACTGTATAGATTTAGCTTTCTTAGCAAAAAACATGCTTTTCAAAAGATGTTCATCCATTCAAGTCTGAAATTCTATTATTTTCAAAGTAAAAATCATTTGCTTATGAAACCTCAGCAGGCTGACAACAGTAAGAATTAGTGCATGGGTCCTAAATACTATGTCTAATTTACCTAACTCTGCATATACCTTACTTGAGTGGTGTTTAAATAGAGGAGGAGGAAGCAAACTCTGTACCTGAGCTCTCCTTATACCCCATCTGGAGACAGACATGAAACTTCCCTTAGTATCTACAGCAGAAGCTCAAGATGCTTCAAGGATTTAAAAAGTCATACAAAATTATTGATGTGAAGCTATTTATATGTGTAAATACATCTGCAAGATGAGGTTCCAAAGGCTGGAGAGAAAAGGATGTTATATATAGTGAACAGACTTGTCTCTGAAAACACATTTTCCAGATTTGTTTGTGGAAGAGCTCTCAGTGTGACTTGCTGGCTAATACTGTAAAACCAGTTGAAACATTAGTTGTGTCTGAATCTAATTTTTCTCTGGTTTTCATTCTTTAAAATCCACCCATATTCAAATGCTCATTGGAAGCACAATTGCAAGGAGGGGGAAATCCCTGTGCATGGTGAGAGAACCAGAAGGAAGAATCCTTCCAGGGGCAGTCTTATCAGCAAATCCATGGAGACTTATCAGAAGATATACATCCAGAGGTTTTCAAGCTGCCTTTTTGTACTTCTCCTTAGGCCTGAAGTTTGATATCATTATGGGACATTTCCAAGGCAGCAGCAGCAGCCCCTGCCTAATCTTTTCACAAGATGTAAATCAGTTTCAGTAATTATCATATTAGATGGTTTGCTCATGTTTTCTTGCTGGGAAAAAATACCATGTCTTATAAATTCCTCAGTGCTGTAACATCAAAGCAGCAGGGTCGGCATGCAGATACAGAGGGGAGGGGAGACTAATTTGATGAGGATGTATATGTGATAGATAGAGATTTCATTTAAGGGACCATCCTGAATGGTGTATGCCAGATTGAGCCCTGGAATCCTATATACTGGGCACAAAAAACATGCATCCAAGGTGCAACCCTTGAAGAATTGAAGTGATAGCTCATACCAAATATAATTAGAAAGAGCCAAAACACCCTGAAACAGCACATCAGGGAATTAGGGGGGAGATGGGGAATCCTACCCTGCCAACTGCACACGGAGAGAAAGAAGACTGCCTCAAACTGTGCTTCTGGGGATCAGAAGGGCTCCTTTGGGACTCACAGAGGCATGGGATACCATACCTCTTTCCCTTGGGTTGCCACCCTGCAGCAAGGATCAATAACAATCAGGCCAAAATGGTCCTGGTCTCCACCTGACCAGGCTCCTTCCTGGTAGTTTTCTGAAGCTGAACACAAATTCCAAGAGTCTGACTAGGTCATTAGCCTTTTTCCCATGAATGCAAAAGTTGTGTCTAGTGAATCTGGCATCACAGCCCCCAGTCCTGTACCTCTCTGCAGAAATGTCTTCCAAGTGTAAAACCCATTATTTTTGCTTCACACCATTATTTTTGCTCTCTTCAAATTTTACTCCTTTTGACTGAAACTGAGAGAACACAAGAGTGCTTTAGGGATCAGGGCACACATTCCACCTTCAGATGGGCAGAGCAGCCTTTCTAAAAGAAATGAATGGCATCACCTTTTTTGTTCAGGAAAAAGCACCTCTCTGTGTCATACACCAATGAACAATAGGTTCACATCACAGAGAAGTGGTAGAAACAGAGGAAATGAAATTTAATGAGAGATGAAAACAAGTAAATATTACATACTTTTTTCAAGCGAGTCCATGTGCGAGTGATTAACTTTTGCTATCGAGGGAGGATAAAGGGGGAGCCAAGATTCTCTGTAACTGTTTGAAGAACTGAACACAGCAGCAAATATGGAAAATTTCACCAGTTTGGCTGATGCCGTAAAATATTTTTATCTCAAACACCTTGTGTTTGTGGTCCTAACACTAACCCCATCCTAGCAATTTGTAATCCCAGGAAGCATTGCATTAGCTTTCACAGAATCTCACTTGAGACCAACTCTCACAAAGCTGCACATCTCAAGGAAAATTTACAGCCTCTGAACTGGGAATGTGCCACAGTGCAATGACAAACACTAGCTGGTCTGCAAAGATAGAGTGTTCCCCTTCTCAGCATCCTTGGGACCAAGGGAGACAGGCTGTTGTTTTTGAGCAGCTGAAGAATGCACACTGCTCAAAGCTCAAGAATGTGGAAATGGCAGAGCTTTTACATAGGGCCATTAAAAATGACATCTTAACAACATCTGCAATTAAAAATGCTCAGAGTTGGAAGAGACTTTCCAAAAAAACATGTGGATCATAGAACTCATTCCGTTCTTATGACTTAAAAATCTGACAGCATAAGACTACAAAAAATGAGAGAAGTGCCTCTTCCATGCCTGTTGTTTAAGCAGCTTCCTCAATTCCAAATTTCAGTGACAAATGATGGTTGTGTTGACCCTAGGATGTCCTTCAGCCCTGTGCAGCAGTCCACTGCTACAGATGCTATTGCAGGAAAAGGGTGTTGTCTGTTGTATGTCACACCTCTATATGTCATTAATACATTTCCTATTCTGCATGTTTGAATATACCTCAAGCTAAAAAATAACACAAAAATATTTTAAAGGGAACTGGATAACTCAAGGGTTTGGTAAAGTAGCTGCACTTTCATTTCCCTGTTGTGGGTTTAGGTGCACCCATCAAAAAGAAGTGGGATTTCTGTGAAATGAGATCTTGGCTTTTCCGGTCTTGGCCTACAAAGAGCTGTGGGCTCTTTTTAAGACCTATCCTGGTTACTAGCACTATCAAGACACACCAGCAAGTGATCTGGGCAAATGGGCCATCAGGGCACAAAAGCTCACCTTAAGTCTTCCATCTGATATGAAGGCACCTCCTACTACCACAAGTTACAATTGACATGCCCTACAGATGAACAGGCATCTTCCTACTCCAAGGCTGGAAGAATGCCACACTTGTCAGGGCTCAAATTCATGCTAAAATGAAAAAACAAACAAACAAACAAAAACAACCAACCAAAAAAACCAAAAATGGCAAAAAGTAAAGGAAAAGAGAGTCTTTGGTGGGTTTTCTGGGAGCTACCTGGCAAATAGGATAAAATGGCAGCTATGAAAGGAACATTCAAATTAAATAAATGTTGGGATAGGGTTAATACAAGTTTGTTAATTATCTGGTGAGGACCTGCTCAGATGTACTTTGTCTCTGCATGTGCACACACACAAACACTTGCTTCAGTGCCTTGCTTGAATAATAAGGCACAACAGGGCAATCATTGTTGTGCCATAATTGCACTCCTCGGGTGTACGCCAACCACGAACCCGAAGGAGGAGTGCTATCAGCAGCCTGAGAAGTATGATTATGGCCCAACAAGGCATGCCCTGTTGTGACTTATTACAATTAGAAAAGCTATCTACAGTGTTGCAAACCTTGAGGTGAGGGCTACGAGAAATGCTTTTTAAAAGCCTGTGTTCTGGTAGTGCATATTTAAAATGTTGTACCTGCTGCTAGGACTCCCCATTAGCCAATCATATTGCTCAAGTATCCTTTGAATGACATACTTCATGCCCCATCTCAACTCTATGCTGAAAGATTAGAGGAATTAGTAACATTTTTCAACCCTCTTTGAGCTCTCAAGAGACCTGCAAAGCAATAAGTGGTATACAGCAACTGAAATTACATGCCTGTTACCACCACCAAAAAAACATTGTCGAATATCTGGGGACTGTTAACTGCTTTCCTTCCAAACAAATATGTTCTTTAGCAAACAACATTCAAGAGACACTAGCTGAAAGGAAAAAAGTAGGAGTTTCACTGCATGCTTTCATGGGTGCACATCTATCCATTCTTCAGCTTTCAGACCAGGGCCAAATGGGAACGAGGAGACCAACCTATTTTACAGAGCAATTGTGAAGATTGATTAGCACCTATAATGGCCTCAGAGGTGTTCAACTGGGAGGCATTCCAGGCATGCAAAAATACCGGGGGCGGGGGGAAAGGACATATGTACAACAAGCTGCAAAACACCCGAGTGGGAGAAATCATTCACCCTAACACGACAGGAACTGTTAAAACAAAGACGGTGCCTTTTCTGTGTAGGGACCCAGGCAGAAGCTCTGTGGGGGGTGTTTGTTTAGTAATCCTAAATTAACTAGGAACATGGCAAGGATGCAGGACTAGAAATGAACGTGTAAGGCTCTTCACCCAACACAAGAGTAGAATGTGTCCTGCATGTCCAGAAGGCTCTCTCATCTTGAATGTGAAAGATAGCTTCAAACAAATGAAGTGATTCTGCACAGGTTCTGAGGAATTCTGAGCTCCCTCTAAACCACACTGGAGTAAAAGCTGCCTTAAAACAGTCCTTATAAGAAAACAGCTAACACAGACATTGGAGTTTCAAGCCGTTTGGGGGAAAAAATAATAAAGGGGGGGATTGCGTACAATATCAAATTCAGAGAGCTTTACAGCCAACATCTGGACATTGGGACAGCTGGAGTAGTGTTGTGTAATGCCTGAGAAGGGCAGAATAAAAAAAAAAACTAAGAAATTGCCCAGTGATACCAAATCATCAGCTAGTTAAAACACGTTGGAGCTAATGTATATTAATCACTGGAAACCTTAGATAAGTTCAGTAAACATAGTCTATTACAATATGTTAAAGAAAAAAAAAAAGGCTTTGAAACACCCAGCACTATGCTCAGGAGGCTGATCCAGAGCTCACTGAAATATGTTGGAATGTTTCCATTCACCTCAGTGAGTTTTGTGCATTGAGCTTTTTCAAGCCCAGGCAGCAGTTCAAAAATAACTTAACAGCATTATCCCAATTGTTTATTTGTGTATGAACAGCACTGAAAAAGTACACATGGCCAAGCAGAAAAAGAACACTTACGAATATTTTTAAATTGCCGTCACCAAAACCACTAACAACATAAAAATTCAACTATTTATGATGTTGTAACACTGTCTTTAATAGGGATGGTGGTGGAGAAACTATGTGTAATATAATCAACAAGCTAACAAACACCAAGGCTCTCCTGAGGATTTTAATATGCAGAATGTTTAAAATATTAAACAAACAATAATAGCAAAAATCAGGATATGATTAATAATTTTAACAATGAGTCCTGAAAGGTTCTCTCCAAAATTTGTTCAAACTGTTTCATAATAAGTTCACAAACTGCAGAAAACATGACATATATTTTAATGTGACCCAGTAGGATAAAAAGAAAGCTCTGTTTGTCCACTGTTGCCTGACTTTGGGTTCATTGAGCTAGGCTGAGTAGATTTGAAATGAATAAAGATGTTTAACATCTGCCTCCCGTTATTAAGATATTCTCTTCCTATTTATAAACAAATGCTTTGTTGGGGTTAGGCTGCGGATTCCATGACTCTGTGGACTCATATTTCCTTAGCAATCTCAACTTCAGGCCACAAGTGAAAGGTACATTATAAGTCTTCTGAAATCTATCAATATAAGAAAAAAAAAATTAATTAAGAGATAGTACAGTCTGTTTGCTTGGTCTTTCACAGCTGGCATCTGACCATGTGCTACAAGACATCACATTAAGGCAAAACCAGATTTTTGATTAAAATTAGCTCATGAAAAGCATTTCTCAATGTTTCAGTTAGAACAAATTATCTTAAGTTTGTGCGCATTGTCTTGTCAAGACTCTCATGCTACTAAGGCTGTAGCTAGTGACATGTGCTTGGAAATCCCAGCACTTCCATAAATACCACAAATACAAAACATCTCCTTTGTTCTCCTAGTTCCTCTCTATTTCTAACTCCTCCCTTTCCATGAGAATTTATGTTAATCTCTCCTTCAATCTGCTTTTAGTCACTGTGTTAGTTTGGATTCCTCTTTTCTTCCTTACATTTGGTTCCTTGCTCCACTCTGGTCTTTTCCAGTTAATGTATTGAAAGTAGATCCCTTTTCTCCACCCTTACTGACAGCCTGGTTTGTGTCTCTGCTCTCACTCAATGTAACACTTTCCACCCTGCCCTTCCTGACTGCCTGTCTTTTGCTCTCCCTGTTACCCTGCATTCTGCAGAAGAATAATTTTGCCTAGCATGTCCCTTCCCCCTCCCTTCCATGCAAAAAGCCCCCCAAACTAGCACCATTTCTCTCTTTTGAAGCTTTCTTCCAGAACAGACTTCCACCCATTCCAGCTCTGTTCTGTGTGCTGTCTCCATTTTAATCAGCTTCATTTAATACTTAACAATACCTGAATGTCTTTGATTAACATAGCCTTAAGAGTTCAAATTTATAGTTTTTCTGTTTATGTTCACAGTATGTTCATGGCCAAAACTCTTAAAATACATTACTTCACAGCATAATACTGTACAACATACAGGTAAGAATTTATATGGATACATTTGCATCCAACTTCATTGCAAACAAGCGGGATCATAGAAAACAAGGATTTCAAAAAAGGGAATATTTTTTGAGAGCAGGATTTTATGAGATCACTTATTCCAACCAGAAGGAATACTAATAAAGCAGGAACAAGAAATATCTACCTGAGATTTTCTAACCTGTTCCTAAAACATGTAATTCCACTACCTCCCTCCCAGAGACCAGGGATGGCACCTCCTACCAAGTGGCAACCAAATTCTCCTTGCCTCAGCATCAGCCTGTCACTTCTTGCTCTACCCAGAGAGGGCACAGAGAACTGTGTCTTCTCATCCTCTTCTGGAGCAACTTTTAATGTACTCAAAGGCTGTGATCATCTTGCTCTCTAAGCCTTCTCCTCTTTAGACTAAACAAACCCAAATTTTTCAGTCTTTCCTCAGGAGGTCATGCTTTCTAGGCTTCTGAATATTCATGATTTTTCTTCTTTGGGCTATCATTAATTGGTCTCCTTCCTCCTTAAAGCTGAAACCAAAGCCAACTGAGCAATGAATAGAAATAATTTCAGAGCTGATTTACTCTTTTACAGTAAATGAAAGATACTTTCTCAAAAAACATGCATCCTCCACTTGATGGCTTGGTTTAAATATTATACTTGATATAAAACCACAGTGAGCACCTTAATACCAAAGGTAACATAGCTGAGTGTGATAATGCAGGTAGAGTAGTAAAACAGTAATTCATAGTCAATACTTTTTTGTTCTCTTTCCCCCCTCCCCCCATTTTATACTTAAAAAAAAAAAAAAAAAGAAAAATATGTATTCATTACCTGAAGTTTTCCACCATTAAAATTCCATATACGAAGAGATTTTGGCTTACAGATTGAAAGGGAGTGGTTCTATATATTTCATTTATGAAACTAAAGTGAATTTAATTCCCTGATTTTGTGTATAAACTATCTGGTATAGTCTTGAATTTCTAATTCAAAAAATAATCACAGAACTTATGTCTTAGCCAACAAAAGAAATGTTACTGCAAATGTTGTGCATATAAAATAAATATATTCTGATGATTATTTAATTGACTCAATGGAAAACTTGCAAATCTGGTGTCAATTACCTCATGTCCCAAGCAGGAAAAATATATAACACACTCAACCTAATATATGGCTATAAACATGATTAATGTATTTTGAGAATGCCCCACACAAGCATTATTTTCCAAAGATGACATTTTAATGATAGTTGACATGCAGTATGTGGCACATGTTGAAAATCTATCGCATCTTTAAATCTCTCGATGTATGCACATACATGCATCCAATCCCCATGGCATGTACTCTCTCACTGAATTAATTTACATACCCAGGAGGACCATGTCCCTACCTATTTTCACAGGCAGGGAGTTCAGTCAGTGCAGTTCCCTAAGTTTGGTTAATCAATCCAAGTGTCTTCAGCTTAGATACCAAACAATCCTTCGCATGTAACCCATGTTTCAACTTGTAATGCCCCTCAAAATACTTTGATTTTGGCTCTCTTCACCATGAAACAAGCAGCATGTTGGCTGCATGATTGCCTCAAGGCTATTGCACTGTAATGCAGCTGGCCTGACCCAAGTTCACACCAGGTTTTGAACATAGTCTTTGGACCACTCTCCTCTCTTTTTCCATCTTATTTAATACTACTCATCTACTCAGCACATTCTCAAAAGGACCTAGCTCCTTTTAACCAGAAGGGTCACCTGCTGGATCAAGCATAGATCCTCTGAACTACCTTTGGCTGAGACCAGCTCCCACCTGCCCTACATCTGTACTGGAGACATGAGCCCAGAAAAGTCTCTCCTGCCTAGCATCCTTGGTATCTCACACTTTTATTTCCATCATCCCCAGGTGTTTATTTTAATGCACACAATGGTTAGGCCTCTGCCTGTCAGAAAGAAGTACAAAAGCAGTAGAAGTTCTCAGGTGCTTTACATACCAAAAGAAAAAAAGCTACTGAGCGTCATTTAGCCTACACCTTCCTTGCCTATTCCAGACCCTGAATTATGGCTCTCGTGGCAACAGTGGCAAAGCCATAATGCAAACGTGAAAATATAATGGTAGTACAGCAAAACAAAGACTCTTCTCCCTCTTAGCAACACCACACTACTGCACCGTTTGGCCCAGCATGGCTGTCTCCCCATCAAAGGTGGAGTCCAGCTCTAACTGAGCTGAGAATGTGTTTGGTTCACAGAAATCATGCTCAAAATGCAGAGCTGCTTGGTAATTTTGCAAGGCAGTGACCTCAGCTGGCCAGTACCCCAGGAGACCTTGTGTCATCATCAGATTGCTGTGCTGGCACAAAAAGTTAAAACCACCCGGCTGCCCCCCGCTGCTCCGACCTCAGAGGCAACAAACCCAAACAGGGCTTGGAGGCAACAAGGCCAGTAACTGAGTTCTCCTGCCGGCTGGCTGAGTGGGTGGGTTTTGGCACTCTCAGCCCATTCCTAAAAGCCGCATCTTCTCCTGAAGGGTGGGAAGGATCCTTGTCCAGGGAAATAACTCAGGAAGCGAAGCCTGTGCGTGGGGGTATTTCCTGCCTTGGAGAGATATAAAGGGAAGCTGCTCCAGGGCAGTGGCTGGAGGGGTGTGCGGGTGTTTGTGCCAGATGGAGGCAGCCACCAGCTAGTTTAACTCCACAGCAAGATTCACATTGCTAAGCCCACTTCCAAGTGCAGCAGAAACAGGAAGGAGAGCTCCAGTTTACTAGGAAACAGCCTAGTTCAACCAGTGCCAAAACACATTTGATCCCTGTTTTCAACATTTACCTGCTCAGGAACACGATTATCACCTAATCAAACACCATCTGATTCTCTTTTTACCTAGATAATGAAGGAGACCTGTTTTCCTCTAAATGTTTGAACCATTATGATTCATTAATAATCCTTTACAAAACAATCCAAGCTTGTTTATGACACAGAAAAATAAACAGCAGGTGGGAAAGTAGAGTTTAACCAGCCAAAAGCCACTGACATCCGAGTGTGTCAAGTAAAATCTCTATAGGAAGACAAAAATTAATCAAAAATCATGCATGTATCACACACATGTATCAGAATCACAGATGTGTAACTAATGTACTGTAGTAATACTCAGTGCTGTCCATTTCCAAGTGAGCCTAAAATGCACAACCTAAATTTGGTGGACAGTAGATGGGGATGAAGGGGATATCAGCTCTCA
The DNA here is from genome assembly GCA_013398275.1 of Promerops cafer. Classification (NCBI taxonomy): domain Eukaryota; kingdom Metazoa; phylum Chordata; class Aves; order Passeriformes; family Nectariniidae; genus Promerops; species Promerops cafer. The sequence continues at coordinate 1,237,235 of VZSE01007212.1, forward strand.
AGAAATAAAGAAGGGCCCCTATGCCACTGCAGTACCAAGTCCCAGAAAAATCTACAAGAACATTTGCACAACTCATGTTCTAGAGCAAATAGAGAAATAACCTGGGAACACCTGAGAAACCTGGGGTGGTTGAACACTATTCCAGGTTTCCAAGGGAAGTTGTGAAGTCTCCACTTGTGGAGATGGTCAAACCAAAACCAGGCACAGCCTTGAACCACTCACTGTAATGACCCTACTTTGAGCAGAGGGGTTGGTCTAGGCAACTTTCAGAGGCACCTTCTGACCTCTGTGATTCTGTGAAAGAGACATCAAAGTAAACTAGACTTGTGTTCAATGCCTGATTTTAAGGACTATGTGGGGAGGTGTGGAAACACAAGCCATGCAGAGCTTAGCAAAGAAAGGGAAGATCTCCCCTGTTTCTGCTGTGTGGTGCTGGGAAAGGTAAAAAGGTGAAGGAAGCCTGGTCCAGTATAACCAGTGGTTCTGCAGAGCTAGGAAAGTCCACACAAAGGTTTCCACAGTGCGTGTAAGTTGTTTTAGTGAGGTTGCAAATGGCTGACTGGGGGGCTGTTGCAGCCCAGTGCTGGCTGTCAAGAAGAAATTCTTTCTGCCAGAAAGAAAGGAGCAGTTTTCCTGCAAGGAATGAGCAGCTGAGAGAAATTTTGCAGCTCTGGGCGAATCTTGACTGTTGCCAAGCTGCTCCCTCCCGTCAGCCCAGTCCTGCCTCCCGCCTCCCCACTTTCCCCTATGCTTCAGCCACCTGGAGCTGCAGCCCTCCCCTTGGGGTCCTCCTCAGCCTTGGAAACCACATGGTATTTGGCTCAGAAAGGGCAGTTTTACTATTAGACTTTTTACCAAGGAGGGTGTTCACTCTTTGCCCTGTGAAAGTCACAACAGACTCAACAGAGTATGTGCTCTGGGCTGGGGTTCACACGGGACCCCGGCACAGATCACTCAGCCCTACTCCCTCCTGTCATCCCCACTTCTTCCTCATGTGCATCCCCTCCCTCCCGCCCCAGCACAGCCAGGCTGCACAGACAGCTGCCCGTTACTACTCAGTAGTTGCTTGAATCCCACTAAATGCTTGTCAAAGTGCCCAGAGAGCTGAAAGTGAGCTCTTTAAATTACATTTGTTGAAAGATCCCTGGTGCCTGTTCCTGCTTTTCGTTTTCAGCAACTCTCTGAAATCATAGTTTGTTTTACAGTTATGTTTTGTTTTTCTTTTCCTGCATCCAACCTATAAGTCATGGATGATGCATATTAAACACATTAAATGGGTTTCAGCGGGTCTGTGCACCATGTGTGCATAAGGCTGAGGTCTGGGACAACGGCATTTTTGTGTTTACTTTCTATACTGGGAAACTGTGTGGTGTGATGCTCCCTTATGCACAGCTCTGGACAGACATTTGGCCTCATTTGAAACCTTAGAAAGAGGTTGTATGGAGGGGAGAGGCAAAACCGCTGAGGCCATCGCCCAGGAGGAGGAGGAAAAAGCAGAATCTCCTTGATGGGTTAAAGCAAAGCCTGGAAATCAGGACTGCTTGGATTGATGCCTGACCACAGCTGACAACGGACGAGTCTCTTCACTTTCTATGCTTCTGTTTCCCCATCTGTGAAATTTGACCCCCTTTCTCAGGGAAGGTATATAGAGGAAGTGTTTCGAGGCTCCCCTTGCAGAACCATTTCTTTGTATACAAGGAGCTCTCATATATTTTTAGAAGAGTTTTTAATTAAAAGGAGAATAGCTCCTTCCATTTAAGAAAAGCTAAGATTTTTGTTCTTATTATACATTTATGACCATACACCAGGTTTGTATTTTTTTTTAATCCTGTGCCTTTCCAATTTTCCTATTAATATGTCATAAGAAAATCACGGAAGGTATCCAAATTCCAATTCATGGGAATGGAATTAATATCTCCATTAAAATGAAAAAGGGGGAGTAATTTGGGGAAGTTTCAGAAGTGCTGGCGGGTGATTATAGTTGGACTCATCTCTCCCGTCCCAATGACTCATTCTGGGAATGGATAGTGCCTCTGTCGTCTTCAGACATTTAACACCTCTCTAACAAGATCTAGCATCAGCTGGGATGTGTGAACAAATAATATGGAGCAATCTGAGGCTTCCTAGGACATCTGTCTCTAAGCTGTGTCAGGGCCTGATTCTGTCAGAGGTGGGTGGGAGTTGGAGAGGCTACACATTGGCCTTTTTGTTTTTAATACCAGCAGTGGGGAATTTTGGTTACAAGTCATCCCTCCCAGATCATGTTTCTGAAGATGTAAAGAAGAAAACAAGGTTCAGAGAGCAGCCTGCCAAAAGGAAGAATATTTTAAGAAGATCTTTCTGACTCTCTCCAGATTATGTGTAAATTTAAGTTACTAAGAGAAAATGAGAACCATTTGTTTGAAGTTCAAATTCTGTCTGGCCTTTACTAGGCTAGGTTTCAAGCATCCTGTTTTGCCTAATCTCTGCGTCTCAATCCATCACCTTGATGCAACTTCCCCATGAGACATCTCCATAGCTCTATCTGAGCAGCTGGACTTGGGAAGAAAAATATCAGCGCTGGAGCTCTCTCCTGGCAAGTTTGGTGTGTTGTCAAGTGTTTGAGCACAAAAAGAGTATGAAATACCCCAAAGCTGTGTGGTTTCAAGTATCTCAGGCTGAGTGGGTGTTAGAAAATTGAATTCAAACCAAACCCTGTTCTCAAACTTTTCTGACTTTTATCTTCAAGGGAGCCCCATAGGCTGAGTTTGGACTGTGGATTCCAAAAATCTGATGGTGCCTCAACTCACGTTTGTAATTTGGCTGTCATGGCTCTACCACAGTTCAAATTTACAGCAGTCCTATTGCAATTGTGTTGAGACAGAAATCCCAAATTCAAGAGTACACAGGACAGTCTGGAAATAAGTATTAAATATTAATTTTTTAAAAATCCAATTTTTCAACAAATTTCTCTTTTACATATTGTAAGTAGTTTCCAGATCTGAATTACATAAAAACAATCCAGAATTTATATGTAGGTACTAAAATGGTTCTGTTCATTGGGAAAACTTGAGGATCCTACAATAAAAATGTAATGAAAGCAGTGTGGCTTTCTGACATTTCCAGCATACTATAATTCATTCTATGTGATTTATAAGCCCTTAATTTATTTTTCAAAGTTCTGAAAGCTCAATGTTTCATTGATATATTCCCCGTGAAACTTACCTCAACATGTCTTTGTTTTTTTTGATGGAACACTCTAAAAGGTTAGCCAAACTATAGGTACTGAAGGAAAATCCATGCTTCTAATAATCTCCACTCCTGCGTTCTGGGAAACGCCTTGTCTTGCCTTTTTTTTTTTTTGGGGGGGGGGTTGGTGGGCAGCAGCACAAGTGTTCCACCTACAGATCTCCTGTGTAGACCTTCAGGGAGGAAGTGGAGATACCACCCCCTTAACAAATTACAGGGAGCAGCGCACACTCTTTTTGCCAACATCTTTTAAGGCAGCTTTTGTTGGGCACCCACAATGCAGACACACCCAGAAAGATCAGTCAGCTCTCTTCTGGTGATGCTCACGATGACAAGAAGCGTGCCCAGCCAGTCAGAGAAGCAGGCTGTGGCAGATATTGATAAAAATCACTCATATCCATCAGACATGGTCAGAGTCAAAAGGGAAATGACTTAGTACTGCACCCACTGTAAGTCACCTACTAGGTAAAGAGATGACTGTGCTCAGGAATCTGTTTGTCATTGCTAATAATTTTTTTGTTCACAATATATATACCCTCTTTCATTTCATAAATACAAAATCAGGCCTATATCACTCAACAAAACCTTTGCTGCAAGCATTTTGTCAGGTTAGATGGTTGCCTGTAAGAACACTGACAATTTTACAGGCAATGGAGATTTAGGAAGATTAACTATTGCAGCCTTTGACAATCAAACTGTTGTAATGATGAGAAGATGAGATGAGAAATCAGTGGTTTCCACTATCAATTACTATGGTGAGGGGAAAACTGATGTGATTTTACAAACCAGAACATGCAAGGGATGATGCAGTCCAGTATAAGCAATGGGAACTGAGCTTTTGATAAGCCCCCAAAGCCTGCTGGCAGGTGGGGAGTACTTGCTGCTTCCCTCCATGCCCAGAATCTTCTTCATCCCTTCATGATAAATACAGGAGTGTCATGGTGTAACTGCTGTGCCAGTGTGGGGTGACTGGTACTGCTGCAAGCTCATGTCCACCTCACTGCAAAACAGCCCACGGAACAGCAAAAGAGAGGAGAAAGCCTTTTGATCACTCCTGGGCACCCTCATCCCATGCCATCGGTCCCCAAATGTGGCTAATGGACTTACCTCCACCACAGGCCTCCTGAAATGCTTTTCATGGACTTACAGGGTGTTGAGGTCCTGAATACTACTGACCATAGGTGATGATCACTGAGTGGTTACTGAGATGGTTCAGACTTTCCTGACAGCCCTGACTCCTGAAGTCATCTGATTACATGAGGAGCTCAGTTTCCATTTTAAAAGGAAAGATTTCTAGCCCTGGTAGATACAGAAAAGTCCTCAAAATGCAGTATCTAAGGGCTCCAAACATAGTATCCAGTGCAAAGAAATTAAATTATATACTTTCAAATATCTTACTATTTTACAATCAGTCTTGCAAATCATTTTTGAAATTCCTGACATTATATGCTCAGGAATGAAAATATCTGCTCCTTGACCTCAGAAAAGTCTTGTAATACCGACAAGTTATTTCATTAAGATATAGCAGCCATTGTGCTATAGCAGCCACCTCCAAAATCTTTTCAACTGCCTGAGGTAACTAAATAATGATACTTCACTATTCACAGGTTGCTTAAGCATTCTCTATATTAAGTGCAGGGAAGTTTAGATAACATCTAATTGCAAAGAGAAGCACTGGAAAGTTTCTGAGGGTGGCAACTGCATACCTAAATGACACTTATTTATTTAGAAGTGCTTAAGACATGCCTTTCATTTATCCTAGGCAGACACAGAGCCTTGAAATCAAAACTCATGCAATATCGCTTGGCCCAGTGCCTATACTTGGAAGAACTTTTTCATCACACCCAAACTAAGAAACTCCTTTCCCAGTTTCTATCACTTAATCATCCTTCTTCTGCAGACACCACCCAGAGCAAAAAACTGGGGTTAGCAGAGAAATCCTTGCTCAACTACAAGCCTGCAGATGAATCTTTTAAACATGTTACCAAAATAATAAGAATTTATTCCCTGAATTTTGGCTGCCATGATTAATTCCAGGGCTAATTGTTCTCCAAATGTATTAAACCCTGAACATGGGTATTCTGATTGAAACACTGACACCACTGTAGCAATGGCAGTGAGGATGCAATGTAGCAACACTAGGAGCATGGCAATGGAGGAGTCCATGATTTAGTGCTGACAATCCTTAGCAGAACTGTGGCCGTGAAGCATAGAATTAACACTTATAGGACAGGAAAGCATGTTATTGTCATTGAGCTGGAATGACCCACTGAATACAAGCCACGGAATCAGTGATTGCCTCTGTCACACACTCCATGCTGAGCTGGATTTTTTCAGTGGTTAATATGCTGATAAAGGCAAGGCCATACTCACAGCATTCTCTATCATCCCAACCCTATTACACAAATAGGTTGGAGGCCTCTTTGGAAAGAACCTCCAACGATACCTTTAAAAAATGTCTTCCCTTCCCCCAGCCCCAGAGCAACATACATCAAAAGAAGTTTTTCAATACTGCAACCGTAACCCTTCCTCTTAGAAACAGGCACTTTGTGTTTCACATAAGCCGGACCACATTTGGCACTGCTCCAGCCCCGTTTGGAATATGCACATCTAGCAGTAGTTTAATGGTAGAAAACTTTACCATTGCTCACTTTCCGTAAGGCACCTTTCCAAGGGAAGGAAGCCTGTGCAGCTCCCAGCCAGAGAGCGCTGTGCTCAGCAGCGTACAAAGAAAAGCCTCTCACTCCAGGCAGGCGCACGCACATGATTCCAATATCCTCGCTCTGAGTTTGGAAGCTGCAGCTGCTACTTTAGACCACAGCAACTGAAAACACCCCAGAGGGAGAGCAAGCAAGAGGTTCAGATTCTGTATGTAGAGCCATGAAAACAGCGTGGTTTGAGCCCTGCTGCAGCAATCAGCCATTGGTGCAGCACATCATATGCTGCTGGGAGAGCTTTCTGAGGCAGGTGGGCATGCAATGAGTAAATATACAATGAAAACGATCTAGGTTTCATCAAGAGGAGAAGTGAGGAGAAGAAGCCATGGCAGAGGGTTGTTCTTATCAAATTATTTTCTGGACAGGAAAGTGATACTTGTGCATAAAGGCAGCAGTGCAGATGATTTGCACAAATGCCTCCAATAGCACCAGAGACAACACAGGGCTAGTCACAAAATGAGGCCCTTAAAAAGGAAGGAGAAATAAGGGTAGCACCAGAGCATACTTTCCTGCTTATCACCTCTCCTGCTTCTTCAGATCTTACTAACTCCTGTGAGACCTCTCTGCTCTGTTCAGTTGGTGTCTTTGGTAAAACTTTCAGCGACACTGCAGGGAGAGAAGAATCTACATCATCAGGATGTGTTTGGGCAAGCCAAATGTGGGCTTGTTTGGCCTGATCCTCTGTAAAATGCTAAATATACTGATAGCCCATCAAAACAGTTCAGTACTTTATCCATAACCAAGAGTGTATGGCTTTAATAAAATCTGCTTTGGAGCACTTTTTGGTGTGCTGTGGGTCTGAGAATTCTCTGTGGTTTGTGGTCACTTGTTTTTCTAATATTTTGGTCACTGTCCAATCTCACTTGTGTAGCTGGATATACCCATGTAATTTCTGGTAGAATTGAATTTTCCACACAGCACAATTTATAGCCCTCTGGTGTTCCCTGACACATGAACAGAGGTTACCGCCAGCTTGACCAACTTTTACATATTCGTGCTTTCAAGTAAGGGGCAGAATAACATTAACTGATCTCTTCAAAGTCCTGTAAAAGTGCTTTAAAGTGGCCTAGCCTTCCCAACAGGAAACAAATTTCACCATCTCCTCTTTTGTGACAGCAAATGTTTCCTGAGGTGTGGGAGACCTCAGAGGGAAAGTTGGGATTTGACAGTTTACAATCCCATCACTCATTTTAAAGCATTCAGCTACAGTTCATCAACCACCAAAGGCCTTCCTCAGAAAGATGTTGGTTAGAGGGGCGCTGGGGATGCTGTGGGGGCTGTGGTGGGCAGGGTTGCACTTAGGGCCCTCATCACCTCCATGGCACATCACCACCACCTGACAATGCAGCAATCACAGAGTCCCGAGACAGGATAAAAGGAGATTTCTTCCATGTCCGGCACTGACAGATCTGGCCTGAGAGCAGCCTGAAGATATCTGAGAGACATCTGAGAGGAGGTCCCCAAGGAGCCGGTGGAATTACTTGGGCTGAGGGAGGAAGATCTGGGCATGGATGAGGCTGCTAGAGGTTCTCTGCTGCAAAAACAGCTCCCAGTGAGGCCATATTCAAAGTCCATCTGATGGATGTAAATCCTGCTTCAGCCTTCAGCAAATGGATGCCGGCCCCTCAGGACATGAGAACCATGAACCACTGAAGGTGCCTGAGGTTGTCAGGCCTTTTTAGCTGGATAACAACAGCCAGACCAAGGGAATGCCTTCTGGAGGAGCAACATTCTCATCCCCCCTGAAGAACCACAAGGAATGGGATGCAGAGATGTTGCCAGGGGTCCCAGGGTTTTGAAGCACCTACTGGCGGGCTGCCAGGGGCAGGAAGTATTTTTGTCCCCAAGGTAGATCAGACTGGGAGCATTTGGCCACTCTTGGAGCCCTTGAGATGGGTCCAGGTAGGGCAGATTGGGGTTTGGGCATCTCTTGGGAGGTGTAAGAAGCCTGTGGGAAGAGACATTCAGGCACATGCTCTGGGAATAGCTGATCACCGGCACTGGGGTCAGAAAGCAATGTCTCCCCAGGGCAGATTGGCACTGGTCCTTGGGAGTTGTTTTACCTTTCTCTGCAGCACCAAGCATGACCACTTCTCAGGGCTCCTTTGGGTCATTTTGGCCAGGTGCCAGCTGCTCATGCTCTATAGAGGTGGTCCTTGTGCCCCTCATCTAGGGGGGAGGAAAATTTCAAGACTCCCATAGTGGCTCTGAGGGTGAACCCCAGGGATTGCTTTTTGTTCCCTGGGGCATAAAGCATAGCACCTTATCAGGGCTCCTCTGGACTCTTGTGATCATCAGTCATTTAATCACACTGACATTCACAGGTGATTTCAAGTGGGCACATGAGAAGCAAACTCTTTGGTCCTTCTGGTCAGGTATCCTCCAGGCACATAGGGCTTCTAAACAGAGGCAGTTGTTTTTCAGTGTTGGATGCCCACCTATCCTTATCTATGTCAGCATTACCAGTAACAACCTTCCTCTTCACTACATAGCCACAGAATTCATTTAAATGTTCATCAGCAATCTTTATTCATTCTCCTGGAGAGTAAAGTGTATCCCCACAGGCAGCAGGGACATGAACTGCATCGCACTGACCCACCAAGGTTTGGTCTCTTGTAGCTTTCTCAGTGCCTGGACTGGTTGGGCACTTTCTCCCATGAAACTTCCCAATGGAAACTCAGTTAATGCCAGCCATGGATATTTCCTCTTTTAAGAGGCAGACACCAGTTCTGAAAGGAGCTGGACTGACACCACCAGCCCTGTGTTCAGAGCCCACCCACACACCTCGTCCACGGCTCAGCTGGCCAGCAGAGGCTGGATCTGGTTGTGACTGCGTGGAGCTGGACTCCAGCAGGTTACTCATGGGTGGAGCCCACTTAACACATCTCTCAGGCTCCACCCTTCACACTTTGCTGTCATCAAGTCTCAGAAACAAGGAAGTTCATGGTCAGGTCTTTTGAATTTAGATTGCAAAAAAAACATTGTTCAAGAATTTAGGTTTCCTTGTCCACATCATATTGTGGATTTCATGGCACCCATGACGAAGAAAAGCTCTATCTCATGATATAGTTCTGCAGCCTCCATCCTCCCCACCAGCTGAAGCTCTGACAGAAGAGACATCTCCTACATCAATAAACACTCTTTGCATGAGGAACTGCAGGGTAGAAATAGGTACCATCATGTCAGGTGGAGTGACACAAGTTTCTGCTCCAGTCTCCATTGGAGGAGGCAAATGCTCCTGGAGGCATGAATAGATCACAGGGTGACAATAAGCCATGAATGGAATACAGGAAAAAGCGTTCCTGTGTGTCAGGCAAGAAAGGCAACCATTGTGTAAAGCTCTGGTGAGAGTTCACCTGTACCTGTGCGAGGATGGATTGTAAGAGAATAGAGATAGCACTGAAGGCAATCTCGCCCCTGAGGAGTTGTAGCTGAACTAATTACCAAAGAGTAAGAACAGCCTTGCCCTTAATAGGTCACAGCTACGACCAATAAGGATGAGTGTTGTAAAAGAGTGGGTTAGAGGGTTAAAGGGGTAGAAGTCTCCTGGGAGTTGGAGTCTGCTGATGGTGCTGCAAGGAGCTGACTGTGGGAACTCACAGAGAGAAGCCTTCTGATGTTGTATGGTGATACTCTGCATATCATGGCCATCTCTACTGCGATGTGTACCACTATGGACATTTCTCATTCCTCCATTCTTTTTCAAGAAGTCCTAACCATAAAGAGTATACTAGCAAATGTCACTTGGTGCACGGTTGAGGAATGGTGAGGAAATCCTGCATGCTCTCTATGCCTCTGCAAAGATCATGCTGAGTGAATCAAACCCCTTTCTTTCACCTCTGACCCTATCACAATGAAATGAATGTGAATAGTATCAATTCCCTTATTTATATTGTCTGAATATACATACAAATTTTGGCATAGATGTATGAAATGACAGCAATAATACCTTCCTTACTCTTTCAGTACTCAAAATACTTAAAGGAACTCAAATCCTAAAGGAACAAGATATTCAAATCTTATCTTAAACTCTAGCAAGTATCTTCCCACAAAGTGAGGTAGGCAAATAACTCTCAGAAATGTTAAAGTCATAAATGAACTGTGAAGTGCATTAGGGTGGATTGACCTTGGCTGGCTGTCAGGTGCCCACCAAGCCACCCTATCACTTCCCCTCTGCAATAGAACAGGGGAAGAAAATACAGTTAAAGGCTTGTGGGTTGAGATAAGGGCAGGAAGATCACTCAGCACCTGTGTTCTGTTTCACTAGTTCATTTTTAATAAAAACAACAAACTGTATCTCTTTATTACAACAAAGGCCCTCTCGGCCTACTTGTAACTGCTTTACTCAACAGAATTTACACCCAAATATAGTAAATGATAAAGGAGACCCACATTACTTCTACCAAAATTCTCATGGCCCTTCACCTTGTACGTGGCTGAAACAGTTTCAGGCCCTGTACAAGTCTTTCCACCTGTGACCAGCTCCTCTAGAACCCTAAATCAACAAATCATTCCTGTATGCACACTGAGTTCAGCACTGCTAGATGTTCTCAGTCCAAGGGGTTTTAGCTGCTGTATTAAAACATTGGCTTTAGTTATTTGGGCTGGGTTTTTAAATGCCCACAGACTCCCAAGGAGTGCATTCCAACACATTAAAATGTATTATATTATTGCAATATTTGTAGTAGCACTTATTAAAACTGTGTTCAGGGAGTTGGGATCATAAATCCTCCTGGTCTGCATCCACACCCGAGCTGGAGTATGTTTATATTTGATAGATGGACTGTAAAATGAGGGCACATTCTCACATGTGAAGTGTGAATAATTTCTCCACTTATTTATTGCAGTTGATGTTATGTGGGGCCTGGGACAAGCCTTGTGTTCCAGACAGAACTGACAGAAGGGGAAATGATGGTGAAAAGAGAGTGCATTGTCAGAGCCCCTGAATAAACATCAATTAAATATTCCAATTTATTTCCTTGGACTTTGAATCAAACAAACAGTTTTAAAAACCATTCCTGATCTCCATATGTTCCTTGCTGTAGCTGCTACACTATTTCAACACCAAAAGCTTCCCAGCGCTGGACCTCATTCTGAAGGGCTGAAAAGATGCATAAAAAGGTGCTTGGTTAAACCCCACCACCACACCCAGAAAACAGAAGACAGAAGATATGAGAAAGTTTAGGCTTGAACAAATATGCAAAATATACTACGCTCTCTGTGCTAGAAGTTTGCACTCTGATGCTACTTCTCTACCTTCCGCTGGAGAATGGTGCAAGTGATGGCTAGGTGGAGCTTTTCATCTCAAGCTATTGCCCCTTCTGTAAGCCTGAGCTTTCATTCTTACACAAGGGCCTCTTCCAGGACCATGGATGGTTAATCTCTCTGAAGTTAAGTAAACTGACATTGCTCATAAACATGAAAATCTTTCACTCTCTTACCAAAAAAAGGAAGACAAACAAGGGTATAACATGAGATGATGTTACATTAATCATGCCTCAGTCAGGAAGGCACTTGAGGGAAATCTCACTATCTGCAAGTCGCTTGCAAACATGTTGTTCAACCTTACCAAAATCAAGTGTGCTGTATTTTGGCTGAAGTAGGCAAGCACAGAGAAGTGAGTAAGGCAAAACTACTCTTTATCAAAGCAAAACACAGTAAGAGCACAGTAAGAGAACTTCAAAATCAGGGAAAACACACCACAATTTAAGAATGCTCTGCACTTTTCTGAAAGGAAGGGGCATAAGCAAAAGCCAGACATTTTAGAGTTACAGCTCTTCTTCTCTCAAATTTCAAGGGGCAGATTTAAATGGGGCTGTCACAATGCTATGTGGCAGGAAAGGCTCATGAATTGTGAGGGGAGCTGATGCTTTGGGAGCAGGTGATAGCAAGGAAGGTAGTGTAGGCAGGACAAGATGGCTTTCGGGTTCAACCTACATTTTCTTCATTTCACATGAAAAACCCTAGGACTTTATATGTTTCTCTCTTATTTCCTCCTCTAAGTTCACTTTAAGTAAAGAGTATATTTACAAACATCCTATAGCCTTTATTTACTATTAAATATACAGACAATGATAGCACTACCAGAAAATGTGGATGTGAAGGACATATAAGTAGCCCCACGTACAAGCCTTGGGGATAAGGTATGGGAGGGGTTGTGCACCCAGGTGCACAACACTCTTCTCTCACATGTGCTCAGGCTCAGCCTGTTAGCAATTATGAGGATCAGTGATAGAGAGGACTGTTATTTGCAGTAGTGGGACTTCAAGATCACAGCCAAAGTATCAGGATCAGTTGCAATGCCAGCTGCTAATGTCTCTGTGCTCAGGTGGAGGCCAGTGATGAGTGGTGTCCCTCAGGGCTCTGTCATGGGACTGGTGCTCTTTAATGAGAAAAGGATATAGTCTCATGCTGTGCCAATGGAGGGTCAGGTTGGACATCAGGAACAATTTCTTCACAGGAAGAGTTGTCAGGCATTGGAACGGGCTGCCCAGGGAGGCGGTGGAGCCACCATCCCTGGAGGTGTTCAAGAAATGACTGGACATATTCCTTAGTGCTATGATCTAGTTGACAAGGTGATAAGTCAGAGGTTGGATTCAGCAATCTTGGAGATCCTTTCCAACCTGGGCAATTCTGTGATTCTGTAAAATCTTTGTCAATGACACAGTGAGATCGAGTGCGCCCTCAGCGAGTTTGCAGATAACACAAAGCTGAGCAGTGGAAATGGCACAATAGAAGGATGGGATGCCATCCAGGTGGACCTTAAGCGTAAGAAGTGGGCCCATGAGAACCTCATGAAGTTCAGCGAGGTCAAGTGCAGTGTTCTGCACCTGCATCAGGGCAATCCCAGATGTGAGTCTAGACTGGCAGAAGAACTCACTGAGAACAGCCCTGGAGAAAAGGACTTGGGAGTGCTGGTGAACCAAAAGCTGAACATGAGCCAATGGGGTGTGCTTACAAGCCAGAAGGCCGGTGGTGTCCTGGGCTGCATCAAAACAAGGGTGCCCAGCAAATCAAGGGAGGTGATTGTCCCCCTCTACTCTGCCCTCACAAGACCCCACCTGGAGTGCTGCATCCAGGTCTGGGGCTCTCAGCAAAAGAAGGATGTAGACCTGTAGAAGCAGGTCCAGAGGAGGCCACAAAGATGATCAGAGGCATGAAGCACCTCTCCTATGAAAACAGGCTAAGACAGCTGGAGTTACTCAGTCCCGAGATGAGAAGGCTCTGAAGAGACTTCATTGTGTCCTTCCAGTACAAGGGGCTTATAAAAAACAGGGAGGGCAGATAGTGATAGGAAAAGGGGCAAATGGTTTTAAACTAAAAGAAGAGAGATTTAGATTAGCTGTTAGGAAGAAAACCTTTACTGTGAGTGGTGAGACATGGAACAGATTGTATTAAAGAAGCTGTGGATTCTCCCTGGAAGGGTTCAAAACCAAGTTGGATGGGGTCCTGAACAATCCGGTCTAGAGGGTGACATCCCTGCCCATAGGAAGGGGTTAGACCTAGGTGATCCCTAAAGTCCTTTCCAACCCAAACCACTCCATGATTCTATGTTGTAAACATAACATAGGAATGGTAGGCACAATGGGTGAGGGAGAAGAATGTATAGAATGGCAGAGAAAACCAAAATTATTTTATAGAGTCATGAATCACAGTCAGAAGCAAGAACTGGGAATAAAAAGCAACCCAGGATCCCCTTTACAACCCGTGCCTGCAACCCGTGTTGATGTGCCCTCAGAAGGTGGTGTGACAGGACAAGCTATGTCTGTGTTAAACTGGTAAATCCATCCCATGTTCTACTGAACACATGTCCAAACATAACAGAAACATAAACGTACTAAATTATGTGTCAGAGGACAAATCTGCCCAGAAAAGTTGCTTGACATTCCAATGAAGAACTGCAACTGAGAACCTATTGAGGCAGCAGCCTGTAGCTATCAACTTTGAATGATTACACTCCTGAATCCTGTAGGGAAATGGTTTTCCATGAAGGAAATGCCAGTATGAACAGGGAGGAGGCCAACACTTGTGAAAGCAGTACTTGGCAGAGACTATTCCAGCTTGTTTTGCTGCTTGCAGTATTCCCAAGCAAGGGGGACAAGCAGGAGACACTGAAAGCATAGTAGCCCCACTGCCTTCATAAATTTCAGACTCACCCAGAAGAAAGATGGAACTAGGAGCTTTCTGCATCCACTGGTATTCCAGAGGCACTTCAATACACTAAGAGTATAATGGTTCTGATTAAGAGCATATTTGGCTATGGCAGAACTCCTGCAGTAAGTATTTCTCTCATTTAGTATGGTACCATTAAGCAAGGAGTTCTGTACACCCATAACCTCAGATAGCCCCTGACAGTGGTGGCTGGAGTGCTCAGGAGCTATGAGTCCCTGGTACAAAGTGGACCAAAAAAGCCTGGAGAAGCTCTTTTGCCCAAGTCAGACGTGCCATAGAGAGTCAGAGCTAGAAATAGTCTCTTTGCAGTCACATTAGCTCCAGGGTGTGTCAGATCTCCCATATGATCAGCTTTTAACAGCTGGTGGTATCGACTCAGGGAAACTCTGCTAACCCATTACAAGTTTGTAACTGCAAAATTTTGCCTGAAAATGGAAAAACAATTTCTTGCTCATTGCTTTGGCAACTGATCTGCCAGTATAGCGTGGTCAGTGCCCAGGCTAGGCCACCACTGTCACAATTGAGCCTGAGCTGAAAGCATGTAACTACCTCCCCTTTCTTGAAGGTAGAGAGAAGCAAGGGCTGACCTTTAAGAAACTCTGCCTCACTGGTGTCTACTAACAGCAAGGAAAGCAAAACAAGCCAAAATTTATTTGAAGCCTGTAGATGGAAATCTGCCAGGTATGCACAGACAGCTTGGGTTTGCAGAGGGGGAAAGTAGGATGTATACACAGGTGAAGATAAAAACCTTGGAATTTCAGCGATTATATAGAATGTGAAGTCAGCATTAATNTGAACATGAGCCAATGGGGTGTGCTTACAAGCCAGAAGGCCGGTGGTGTCCTGGGCTGCATCAAAACAAGGGTGCCCAGCAAATCAAGGGAGGTGATTGTCCCCCTCTACTCTGCCCTCACAAGACCCCACCTGGAGTGCTGCATCCAGGTCTGGGGCTCTCAGCAAAAGAAGGATGTAGACCTGTAGAAGCAGGTCCAGAGGAGGCCACAAAGATGATCAGAGGCATGAAGCACCTCTCCTATGAAAACAGGCTAAGACAGCTGGAGTTACTCAGTCCCGAGATGAGAAGGCTCTGAAGAGACTTCATTGTGTCCTTCCAGTACAAGGGGCTTATAAAAAACAGGGAGGGCAGATAGTGATAGGAAAAGGGGCAAATGGTTTTAAACTAAAAGAAGAGAGATTTAGATTAGCTGTTAGGAAGAAAACCTTTACTGTGAGTGGTGAGACATGGAACAGATTGTATTAAAGAAGCTGTGGATTCTCCCTGGAAGGGTTCAAAACCAAGTTGGATGGGGTCCTGAACAATCCGGTCTAGAGGGTGACATCCCTGCCCATAGGAAGGGGTTAGACCTAGGTGATCCCTAAAGTCCTTTCCAACCCAAACCACTCCATGATTCTATGTTGTAAACATAACATAGGAATGGTAGGCACAATGGGTGAGGGAGAAGAATGTATAGAATGGCAGAGAAAACCAAAATTATTTTATAGAGTCATGAATCACAGTCAGAAGCAAGAACTGGGAATAAAAAGCAACCCAGGATCCCCTTTACAACCCGTGCCTGCAACCCGTGTTGATGTGCCCTCAGAAGGTGGTGTGACAGGACAAGCTATGTCTGTGTTAAACTGGTAAATCCATCCCATGTTCTACTGAACACATGTCCAAACATAACAGAAACATAAACGTACTAAATTATGTGTCAGAGGACAAATCTGCCCAGAAAAGTTGCTTGACATTCCAATGAAGAACTGCAACTGAGAACCTATTGAGGCAGCAGCCTGTAGCTATCAACTTTGAATGATTACACTCCTGAATCCTGTAGGGAAATGGTTTTCCATGAAGGAAATGCCAGTATGAACAGGGAGGAGGCCAACACTTGTGAAAGCAGTACTTGGCAGAGACTATTCCAGCTTGTTTTGCTGCTTGCAGTATTCCCAAGCAAGGGGGACAAGCAGGAGACACTGAAAGCATAGTAGCCCCACTGCCTTCATAAATTTCAGACTCACCCAGAAGAAAGATGGAACTAGGAGCTTTCTGCATCCACTGGTATTCCAGAGGCACTTCAATACACTAAGAGTATAATGGTTCTGATTAAGAGCATATTTGGCTATGGCAGAACTCCTGCAGTAAGTATTTCTCTCATTTAGTATGGTACCATTAAGCAAGGAGTTCTGTACACCCATAACCTCAGATAGCCCCTGACAGTGGTGGCTGGAGTGCTCAGGAGCTATGAGTCCCTGGTACAAAGTGGACCAAAAAAGCCTGGAGAAGCTCTTTTGCCCAAGTCAGACGTGCCATAGAGAGTCAGAGCTAGAAATAGTCTCTTTGCAGTCACATTAGCTCCAGGGTGTGTCAGATCTCCCATATGATCAGCTTTTAACAGCTGGTGGTATCGACTCAGGGAAACTCTGCTAACCCATTACAAGTTTGTAACTGCAAAATTTTGCCTGAAAATGGAAAAACAATTTCTTGCTCATTGCTTTGGCAACTGATCTGCCAGTATAGCGTGGTCAGTGCCCAGGCTAGGCCACCACTGTCACAATTGAGCCTGAGCTGAAAGCATGTAACTACCTCCCCTTTCTTGAAGGTAGAGAGAAGCAAGGGCTGACCTTTAAGAAACTCTGCCTCACTGGTGTCTACTAACAGCAAGGAAAGCAAAACAAGCCAAAATTTATTTGAAGCCTGTAGATGGAAATCTGCCAGGTATGCACAGACAGCTTGGGTTTGCAGAGGGGGAAAGTAGGATGTATACACAGGTGAAGATAAAAACCTTGGAATTTCAGCGATTATATAGAATGTGAAGTCAGCATTAATGGAACTTTTGATTCAGATCCCAAATTTTAGTGTTGTGATAGTACTCTCTGATCAGAGATAAGAGCAGTGAAAGTAAAGACAGGAACAGATGGTTTGGGTTAGGGTCAGATTAAACTTTCTTCCTCCAAAATAGCTTCTCACACATTACATTTAGACCTGAAGTTCCATATTTTTCCTCATGCTTTCATTTCCTATATTTACTTAGACTTGACTATTTCCTCTTGTACGTAATTTCCTGAAGCAACACACAGCAAAGCAGTGGCTACTTCATGTAATCTCAGCTGTAAGTTTCAAGTTTCATCTATTTCAACAACCAACTTTCAAACAAGTAAGTTTCCTTATCTTCCAGAACCATCATTCTTTCCTGTCTTTGCCAACTCACTATCAACTAAAAATTTAGCAACCTCCCCACTTACATATGTGAAAACTCACAGCTCTTCTCTTTTTCACCTGCATAGGGCCTTTAACATGAGCATATTTACTGCATATTGTATCTTCCTGATACTCCTTCTGTAATACTAAAATCTGATTTCTTCAGGTCCATTCACCTATCCAGACCTTCACGAATTTTTGTCCTGACAGGCAAAACCTTCCTCTCTATTACCTGGGTGACGTCCATGTAAAACAGAATTGGAAACTTTACCTTCTTTGCTTGTGTTTGCCTAAATACAATCACTCTCTTCTGACACCATCAGTGACTGCCCTTTTTCTCATGACATCATCTTCAATCTTTCAGTCTTGATCTCCAAAGTGTAAGTAACAGCTCTCCCAGTTACCTACACTAGGTTGCTATCATCCTTTAACTCCTTCCATTTGCAGTTATGGATCTTAACCCATCCTGATATTCATGTATAAAAAGCATCCATGTGTGTTTGTGCATGTCTTTCTCCAGTCCTAGATATACACTGCTAGTCTTGATCACATATTTCTGAACAGATGTTCCCATACTTTCAAACTGAAAGGATGAAAATATGCCTCATTATTCCTTCTTATTTATTATATTAAATTATTTTTGCAATTGCTATGTTAACAGAGATCACATTTTCTTCTGAAGTATGCCAAAGAGAAACTTACCTTTTTTCTGACAGGACAATATTTTCTGAGAAAGATGCATGGCATGTTAGAGTCTGACAGATTTCCTAGGGCCAGCCTGCACATACAATGACTGCTTGTGTACCTATTTGGTGTTCAGCTGTGAGACCTGGTAAAACTAAGAACTGATTGACTTGCCAAGGGAGGCACGCATTTGCTTTGAAGAGTATCTTCCACATAGAGGTTAAGGTCCATTTTTATAACATCTAGTTAGGTCAGTGGTTGATGAACTGCAATGTACTGGGATCTGCTTCCTCCTGCTGCTTCTCTGTTACCCAAGCCTCAGGATATTTCCTGAAATAAACTGCTTTTAGGATTTCCTGCAGAATATAAGCCTCATGTTACATTACTTAAGGTGAGATTCAGCCTCCACTGTGTTAAGTCATGTCAATTAATTGACATTTATCCACTCCTTGCCTCTCCCCATCAACTGCCTTTCTCCTCCCTCCTTTGCCTACTCCTTTTTCCTAATCAATCCCTCATGTACTTTGGTCTGTTCAGAGTGAGCCTTCCTTCCTGCTGTCAAGTCAGAGAACAGACACAGGCTTCATCACACCAGGGAAAAAGGTATTATTATATAATACTACTTAGCCTTTTTAAGAGTGTTTAATGCTCAAAACTGCCCAAGGATGAATTGGTTCATATGACACAGAGCAGGAAATGATTTATAAATGGAGAAACAGAGGCAGAAAGGTAACAGGAGTTGTGCGAGGTCTCACAGAGAGATCATGACACGGTCAGAAGTCTCCTGACTTCTAACTCCAGACTTTTAACTCTTTGCTCATTTTCTAGAATGTACTATGTTTTATGTGTTTCTTTTATACCCCAAATTACTAACTGGTCTACATTAAAACCCCCTGTATCTTCATTCAGCATACAAAAAGCTGAACTGTGCGGGCATGCACTGCACATTGCATGGGTAAAGGAGAAGCTGGCTCTTTGCTTCCACGGCAGAGCTCATAATGACCCTAAAGCCCAGGCTGGCACTGATACTGCCACAGTGTTGGTTCCACGGGAGCTGAAGTGCCTAGCTCTACCCTGCACCCAGAAGGGCTGCACCCAGACTTGCAAATCCCCTCCAGCAGAGCTGGGTCACCAACGCAGCACAGCACAGCCACACAGAGACACCAGTGGGCTCCCTGCATCAGGCACAGGCACCTCAGCCTGCTGCTTCTCTCCCCAAAGCCAGGGCTTCTCTCCTTAGTGCTGGAAAATCCAAACAGGTGAGGACTCCTGTAGCACTCAAAGTTACTTTTGGAGCCTGGGGCCTAGTGCTGGGTCAGTTTAGCCTCAAATTCAGAATCTGGCCTTTTATAGACAGAGCAGTATTTTAGCATCTCATGAAACCTTGACTCCTTGTAATTTTTTTTCTAATACTTCCTGCTAATTTATGCATGTAAGCATATAAACACATGTTAAAAGTTTTCTAGACTTATGAGTAGATACAGGTCAAAACTTCCAAAGTCTATATACACAGATGCACAGAGACATACACACACATATATATGTATATATATAAAACCATACAGACTGTGTCAAAAGCAGCTGCCTACCCACTGCCTCTAACCAGACCTGAACTACAGTGTAAACACAGACAGGCATATCCCCTCTGCATGCAATATATATGATTAACTATTTTGTCAGCCATGTTTTGGTGGGTTGGTAGAAGGATTTCCAGAGCATTAATTTTTGTTTCTAAAGGCCTGTTGGATTTAGATGTATCCTACATTTTTCTGTTTTGTTAGATTTTTCAAAGGGGCTCAGAAAACATTTCAAAGTAACTCCAGAGAAAGAGGCTAAAACTATAATTCTGTAAACTGCAGGAAAAAATACTAGAAGTCACATAATACATTTACTTTTAGGCTGAAAAATTAACTCTTGGGAAAACAACTGCATCAGCATGCTCCCTCACACATTGGCCTGTGCTTTTCATATTATTGCTGGTTTCACTAGTCATTTAAAGGAGTCTGCAGTACCCTTCATTAATAATTGCAAACAGAAATAATAACAACTGTAGTAATAATGGACTACAGCTACCAGGCAGACATCCGGCCAATTTCACTCCTACCTTCCAGGACTCGCAATCTCCTTTTTTCCTCTCCTTGCAGAGCAAAGAAAAGAGGGAACCCTGCCCAATTTCAGCATGGAGGTGCTATGCTACACCAACTCCTCTTACTCGTGGTTTGAACACCAATAAGAACAGAAAACTACCCCCAGTAAAAACTAGAAAGTCAGTAATATAAGAGCAAGATAAGTGCAGTGACTTGACACATATCCTGAGGCAGTGAATTTGAATCCATTCCTTGATCTGAAGTGCCAGACAACTTTCAGGTTTTTGATATGCGTATGCTGCAGTAGCTTTTATTGAAACAAAGAAGAGAAGGAGAACAAAGGATAATAAGAAGAAAAGACAGCATCTTTTCCCAGTTGTGGCATACCCAGTCAGAAGATTTTACTTGGGTCCACAAGGCTTAATGCTAAAAATGCAATGATAACCCTGCCTCGGACTGTTTGCAGCACAGACTTCGTCTGTGGACAACTGTGCCTGACCATCCTGATGTTTTAGGAGACTTTTTATATTTATCAAAAGAGACAGCATGTTTCAACAGAGGGGTCACCTGGGACAGAAGGGAGTAGTGATGAATTTAGGAAGAGCATTTAAAACTTTACTAATTCAGCGTATGCAAATCTGCCTGCTCACCACTACAGAAAATCCACAGCTCTGGCTCCTCTGCACCACTCTACTCTTTCCCTGATCAAGAGATCATGGCACCAAACTCACATGAAAGCACAGCAGGCACAACTCTGCTGAAGCCACAGAAGTGGTGTGAATTTGGCTTGTTACAGCCACAGCACCCCGACCAAGTGTTGATGAATGTCTCCTACCCTCCTTGCCTGAGGGTAACAAACAACTGAGCCCTAATGCTCCTGACACACTCATTCCTGTTTGCCTGTCTTTTCCCAGGCTTCTGGTGTCCACACTGAGCCAGGCCTGGTTTTAATCACTTTCTTACTTCTTACATTCAAACCTGTCATTCTATTAGTTGGTGCTCTACTGTTTTGTCTGCTACATATCCACTTAAAAGAACTCCAAAATTAAAAAGTGATTTTTGTCGCCAAGGACTACAGAAGATTACAGCACAAGTGATATTCCCATTTATACCACTCAATGTATGGAATTATGGTTCTTTGGGGAAATTCTGATTAGTTTAATCATATCTTGTGTGGATGACTCAAATCTATCACATTAGTTTGTGTAAAGATACTCTTTTTTTTCACTCTAGATGCATAATTTACTAATCTTCTACAGAGGAAGTGTCTGGGGTTTTTTTCTATAGTTATAAACCCCTTAACATTCTCTTTTACTGAGTATCATTGTATTAATTTAGTGTATCTTCTAACTTTAAATATATTATACAATGCTTTACTTTCATGCTCCATTTTCAAATGGAGGTGGCTTAATTTTTTTCAAAAGAGAAACAATGGTGAGTTTTTTTAATAGTTACTCAAAGAAAATCTTCACAATATTCCTTGGCTCATTGAACAGGTATGAATGCTCATCTAATATAGAGGCGTGTATGTGATAGGCAGATAATGGGTGGATCATCACATTCAGTCTCCTGAAATCCCAAACAACCATGTAAATACCCACAAGAATTCAGAATTCTCCTTTTTATGTGCACAGTTATCCACACAGGTGCTTCCAACACCTACGGGGCAAAGCTGCTCATGTGCTTACTCCCTGCAGAAACAGAGGCTCTGTGGAGCTGGAGTGTCTGGACAAACACAGGAAACTGTCTCCTACTAACAAGGAAGACCACCTCAGCAGCTCCTCTTCATGTGACTTGGCCATACAATTGCCAAGCTGATAATCTCTGCTCAATGGGGTGAGTGGTGCAACCAGGAACCTGAGAGGTTTCCCAGTATCACTGGGACACATCTGCTCTTTCCAACTACAATCTTTGGCCATTCCTCACAGGAAAGCAAAGAGGTTTCATAAGTTATGCTTTATGAAGAGAAACACATCTTTTTGCCTCTGATAAGACCAGCCAAGGCAACTCTTTCAATATCAATACAATTTGACATCTTAACAAGGAGGAAGAACTTAATTTTCATTATTTTCATTTCAGCATCCTTTCAGGGACAGAAAAGAAAGAAAAAACAAACCAGAATGACTCTGGTAAATAATTTCTATCCCAAATTTATGAACACTGGTGGAAAGACAACTTTACTTCCTTGCCCTAACATCTGCATCAAGAGGCCAAGGACTTCACTCTTCCTGTGCTTAAAAATTTCCACAGTTCCACTGTGAAGCACAAACTGCAAAGACCTGTTTGAACTTGTACCACTTCATTTAATAATTTTGTTTGTTATAGCTCTTGTTTTGCTTAAATCCTGTGGTATTTAAAAGAGCACTAAATCCTTTACACCTTAATAAGCAAGCTGTGTTTCAGCCAGCACCAAGGACTGTTCAGTATCTGCCTCATGAACACTATCAGCAAATCAGAGAACTTTTTTAGCTATCAAGGGCTGAGGATGTGTGTTTTGACCTTTTCTCTCTATTTCACAGAGACATTCATGGGTACAGAGTCCTCATTGCCTGCTTGGTAATACTGTGATGCTGGAAGCATGCAGCAACACCAACAGGTAACACCAGCCCATCACATAAAAAGAAGTCCTTTGTAGTTGTAGAGCAAAAATCACAAATCATTCGTCCTGTTGTAGAACATTGATTTTTACAGCCCACAAAGCTTCTACACACAGAGAACACCCTGAGAAAACTGTGTGGGAGGTGTTTCATGGGGATTTGGTGATGACCCATCTGATATCCAATTGCCATAAGCCTAGGGACCACGGAATGAAACCTTTTTTCACATGTTGTGTACTAAAATCAAAACCAGTAAGCAATCCTCATTTTTCAGAGGCAGTAGCCTGGATGCTACACAGTATACACTCATCCCTTCTTGAGAGCAGTTAGATTCAAAAAGCTCATTGCCCTAGGTGTTGCCCCCCCTTCAAAACATGCAAAACTAACACAAAGTCAAGTCCTGCTACCAGGCTGATCATAGATGCACTATAAATTGAAGGAAAGCAGCACAATCTGTTATTAAAAAACAGCATTAACTACTTTCCCACCGTCCCACCCCCAGTTCCAGTGTTTAAAGCCAGCTGCCATTCAGGAAATTAAATTCAATACCTATGATGTGATTTTTGAAAGTGCAGCTTTTCAGCAAAAGGGAGATGAAGTATATCCTGTATTTCTGAAAAATCAAACTATTTAATTGAGTGTCTGTCTGACAAAGCCATAAGCCTAACTTGACACCCCTGTTGTGAAAGCCTTGGGCTTCAATTAATGGCAGGCAAAGGATGCATAATTAATATAGCAAGACACCAGGAAATGAATATGTTCAAGTTCCTACTGCAGTTTTAACTTTGTCACAACATGCAGGTTTTCAGTTGGCTTTCTCCATAGAGGTGAATTTCCTGTTTTTCCTGGTTAAATGTATATACCAGAAATTACTCATTAAATGTCAGGAAATGCAATTTGACTGAGTTACTACACATGCTACTGGAAAAATCTGGATGGAGCAAATTATTTGGTGCCACTTATTAAATAAGACACTACCTTCCTTCTCCATTTATGAATTGTTCATGAACAAACTTGTATTTTTACTAGGAATTTTCCTCCTTGCTTAAAAGCAGCAAGGAGATGACATAAGTTTATATATTCACTGAGAAAGTGACATCATTCAGAAGACATTCTTGACTCCAGCTTCAGATACTTACTATTTTCTACTCAGTCCCTGTGCAAAGGCCCGAAACAGGGCTCTTGCATTAGTCCTGCTTACACTTTCTAAAAATATAGAATTTAAATGCACAATACTCAATTTTACCTCTGTGAGACCAGACACAGAATTCACAAGCTCCTGAATTAATTTCAGAGGCAATGTTAACCTTAGCAATGGCTAACAAATGTGAAGCACAAATGTTCAGATGACTGTAATATTCACATGTATTTTTGTAAATAGACAAAAAAAGCCCAGTGATTTCCTCCAGACAAAATTTTCTAGGTAGCAAATTCAAAATCAAAACCCAGGAACCACTGTTTAATTCACAACCCTGTGTTGCTAGTAAGAACCTCCCACTTGTATTTCCTTATCTTTGAATTATTTGGGCCATCTTATCTTTGAGCTAAGCAGGGCTGTTTGCATATCCCAAAACTAGTGCATTAAATCTCCCAACACCCTTCTGGAAGCTGAGCAGTTGCACGTTGCTCTTTATCTGAGGTACTGGAGCGGTTTCATTATGCAAGGTCACATAGTAAAACTAGCTGAAGGTGAGGTGCATAGAATGTTATTTTAAAAATTGGAAGGAGGGTTATTTTAATAAAGAACAACTGTGTAACCAGTGAGCAATAAACTTGGGCAAAATTTAGTTTGTGGAAGAAATATTACTAAAAATCCCACAAATACAATTTCCGCATATGGGGATATATGGAGAGATGGAAAAAAAAACCCAGCAAAATCCCAGCTTGCAGAAATGCATATGTCATCAGAGGTACTAGGCTATACGAACTGTTTATTGGAACTGTGTCCCATGTCAATACGGAGGAAAATAAAGAATGGAAAATAACTTTGGAATTGAATAGAGACTCTGTCACACTTAAATTTGATACTTGGAGCCCAGGCCAACATTCTGCCAGGACAAAAAAAAAAAGGTATACAAGAAAATCAGGAATAAATCCAAGATGGAAAAAGTAAAAGTTAAATTAGCATCATACGGTGGAGAGAAATATCAATAATTAGGCAAATGCATAATAACCCTATGAAGTCAATTACTTTTATTGACAGTGGGTCTGGAAACACAGGCAGCTTTAGGGCTGAACATTTGCAAATAATTAAGACTGGTTAGAATATACAATGGGTGCTGTGTATGATCCAAACAGACAATGAAAAACCAGAAGTATTCAAAGATATTTTTGATACAACAGAATACAATAAGAAGAAATATTTAATTTTTTTTCAACCTGAGGTAACCCTTTGCTGCCCAGTCATTTTTGACCCAAACAGTTTCCATTCAGCCTCTGCAGTAAGCAACACACACAAAAGTTGAAAAGAACGTTTCAGCATACC
Source organism: Promerops cafer (assembly GCA_013398275.1). Taxonomy (NCBI): domain Eukaryota; kingdom Metazoa; phylum Chordata; class Aves; order Passeriformes; family Nectariniidae; genus Promerops; species Promerops cafer. Next base: position 1,262,404 of record VZSE01007212.1, read on the forward strand.
CCATGAAAGCAGCCAAAAGCAAATGAATACTATTTATTCATTTGTTGTCACAAGTCCTACATTTTCCTGAATTTTTTTCCAAACTCACTTTATTTCACCTTCCGGCTATGCCTACATTTGAGCTCCCCAGGCCACAGACCCTATCTTAGCATGTTTGTAAAATACCTCACAACAGATCTCACTGGTGAAAAGCTGCTGTCTCCCTCTTTTGGATGTGATTTTGCTCTGATTCCAACTGTTTGAGGCCATAGGTGAGGACAGGTCTCCTCCGTGCACTGAGTCTGTGATACCGCTCAGGAGTCAGGGCTGTGCCCACACTCCCGTGCTCTGCTGGACCAGGGCTACGTTGGGCCATATTTCTAACACACCCCAAGGCTTCCTGCAGTTTCTGGACTGGGAGAGCTTCTTCTCTTGCAAAGCAAACCACTTTCTCTTACGGAGAACTCTGGGAAAGCACTTTGTCAAAAATACCAAATAAAAATTCATTTCCCAGAAGGCTGCAAAGGCAAGGAGAAGTGACAGCACTGAGACCACTCAGCAACCCCATGACAGAGCTGGCACCAGAGTGCCACCATCCCGGATTCTGGCATGGCACTGACTTCACTAAGGAGAAGTAGCAACCACGTACTATACTAAAGAAAGCAACTGCTTTTGTAAGAGCACCCCTGGAATTCACACAAACAGGCACGTGTTTGGTACATGCTGTAGTCACCACAGCTCCGAAAAGCAGATGAGAATTGTTGCTGCATTTCCCAGTTTCTCATGCTACTTTGAATAAGCACATGCAAGTATTGTCTTACTAATAATAAAATGGGCTACCCACCAAAATTTAGAATGGATTTTTTATTAGAACAAATATTTTAGATGCTCACCATGACTATAGTACATTCTGTTGGAAGGATTCTGGAGTGTTTTGGCACTTATTTACAGGAGCTGCTCCAAGGCCTGTGAAAATCACAAGTATCTTTACATTAATTTCATCAATATAGGTGGCAATAAAAAGAAACCTTACAAAGTCCCATATTTCCTTTGTAATGCAATTACATGGTAATTGATACACCATTCATCTTTAGAAAAATGCACAAATTTCTTAACTTTTGACAGTTAAGTTTCTAAGGTCAATAAGAAATTAGACTCAAGCACAGAATAATTGCATCAGCAGCCAGAACAGATACCATAGCCTATATTTAATTTTATTTAATACATTTGGTACAAAGGAGAGACAAGCTTTAAAATTATAAAACTTAGAGATTAACCAAACCAAAACAACAAAAAAATAGCCCAAACAAACCTATTTTGATGAACTAGCAGTCTGTAACATACTTCTAGTCAGGGCCTCTAGCAACAGAGACTAATTTTTTTTTTTTTTTAATGGTAAGACCAAATTCCTTGAGCGAGAAAACCTCATTTGAGTAATTTTATTTAACTTAAAGGCTACCTTTGCAAGGTCATCTATCCCCACGCTTGTCTTTTCTACCCACAAATAAAACTAGTTCCACACATTTAAAATACACCTTCCTTCAAGGTTCTGTTCGAGAATCTCATGATGCTTACAATTTAATATGTTTCTTGCAGCCTTGATGCAACTGTGGGATCACCTTGCTAACTCCATAAAAATCAGTAGTCCTGGACTACTTAAACTAGGGGCTTCTAACATCCTGATATGTATCAAGACTAACTCCATCAACTTCAGTGCAGTTCTGTAAACCTCAAGTATCCAGAAGTGTTATACATAAAATCTTTTGTATAGATACATAAGTATGCCTATAAATTTAACATTTTGGTGATTACACTTGGAGTGCTACACATACAAATATAAATAGAATGAATGGAAACACTGCATGCATTATGAATAAGAACATTGAGTTTACAGTGATCAACAGCAAATCTCAGAAAATTTATTTGTTGTCTTCTCAATCTATTCATAGACAAGACCAGAGGAAAGCTCTCCATTATAAGTTCTGTTGCAGATAATGATTTTTCTGATCGATTAAAGTTATTACACAGTTTTTGAATATGGCAAAAAAAAGACAGCAGAGAATGGAAGTGAGGAGGGAAGGGGGAGGGAAAGAGTAGTTTAAACCACTTGACTCATCAGAATAGAAGTGTAAATTCAGAATATATGGCTGAACTTTCTTGTCCCTGTATATTGACTAGCACTATAGAAAATAATTGCTACAGACAGTGCAGATTTTTTTTCCACAGTATCTGTAAAGGAATTTTTTTCTGTTATACTGTCATACTTTCCCTGACCCTCTTCTATTCCCAGGACAGATGACTGCATCAAAAAGAAAAAAAAAAATAAATTACTTGTTTGACTAAAAAAAATAAAAAGTCTGGGAGAGAAATTATAGAAACAATTATGATGAGCTTTAGTGTTTTTTTTTTTTTCATTTAGAACAGTTACCATGAAAAAAAAATAATTAAAGCATTTCAATTATCTTTCCTTAGGTTGAGGCCTAAATCCCTGAATGAAAGTCAGTCCACTGCAGGTGTCTCTTCCTACATCCAGGCAAATTGGGGTGGCCTGTTATTAGCTTGTGCGGCCCTCAGAGTCAGGATTCTTGGTTTGTATCCCTTGACTACCCGTTTATTTGCAGTGGGTAACCCTTCTATACCACCATCTTTTCCCAATAAGGATGTGGAAGCTTAATTAGGCACTGGAAAGTTATTTTAGTATCCCAAGTGGATGCTGTCATAGAAGGAGAACGTAACTTTCCATTGAGAGAACGCAAGATAACTCGTGCCAGCTTGTTTCACTCCTCTCCAAGAGGCAGCTGTAGTCCCGCTAACTGGCTGTCAGAGTAGAGGGCTTTGATTTTGGAAAGGGCACCAGCAGGACAGCTGCAGTCTGCACAGAAATCCAAAGGATGGTAACTTGGACCTAGTTGGTGGTCATGTTTTCTTTGATTCTGGGAGATTTCATCTGCTGCCATCTCACACAGCCCCATGCAAAGACAAAGGCTTTTCATCATCTGAACGTTGGTCCCTCCAGGAAGAAATTAAATTACCTGACACAAAAAAGGGACAGCTTGGAACTGAGGCTGTTTCTGTACTTTTCAGGACTGTTGAATATGTGAATTGAAGTGCCTGAACAGCAGTTAACTTGGTGGCTGGGTTCCCTGCATCCCTACCTGGCCACATGCTGACTGGTTCCTGTGCAGCACTACTCCACTGGTTCTCAGCTGGCACTGGAGCCAGGACCATCACCCAGTGGGACAGGTAGCTGTGTGCCCCTTGACCCCAGCACTCTGTGCAGGGATAACAAGGGAAACCTCCTCTGAGCACAGTGTACTGTGCTCACCAGCAAGCAGAGGCACAGGCTCTGCTCCCAGCTTCCACCTTACCCTGAAGGACAGAAGAGTGAATCTGCCTTCATCTGCCTCTCGCTCTCTGGAACTAGGGCAAGAAAAAGCGGTCCAGTGTTTTTCCCCTATTGTCCAAGCACAAAAAAAAGAAGGTCCATTGTCCTTTGAGGAGTCTTCAGCAGTTTCTCTTTCCCTCCAAAAAAGGGAGCAGCGGGAGCTGAAAGCGGCTGTGGGTGGCAGAGAGAAGGTAGCAAGGTAAGCCCTGTTCCTGTGGGACTCCCCAGGTTCTACGTGTAGGACAACTCAGAGAGCTCTCTGGGCCTAGCCTATTTTCCCCCGTAAACAATAAAAATAATGACACAAATTGCAGTATCCACTTCTCATAGGTTTGAATCAAAATAAACAGAACTCCAGAACTGCTTCTCAGCTGCCTCTGCATCCTCTGTTCTCCCAGTGCCAAACTCTCATACAGACTTAATTTCCATTCTCTGCTGCAGAATGAACCATTCAAGGTAATTAGCTATTCTTTTTCCTTTCCTCCCCAAAACATGGAAACTCCTATAAGAGGGGAGGGCAGGAGGAGCTCTGTGAGTTTTGCTTCTGGTCACGTAGTTCATTCTGCAGATTGAGTCATGCTCTGTTCTCTTCCTGATGTTTGCAATTATGCACATAAAGGCAACAGACCACCTCGTAACACCCAAGCACAGGGCCCTAGCTGTTACCATTTGCCACCAAATTATGGGGTCTCTGTATCCCTTTCAAAACCGGCACATGCATGCCTCCTCCAATGTCCAGTTCTAAAAGAAAGGCCTGAAGAAACTGAGCCATTTTTTTAATAGTCTAGGTTACTTTTTTTGTACTCTCCCTTCCCCAGTGATACACTGTATCACTCCCTGGGTAAAACAATAAAGGCAACTGCAGAAAAAGTACTTTAAAATTAAGAAAAAACAAAATTAAATCATTCCCAAACAGGAAAAATATATGGACACTGTTCATTATTCTTGGGCTAACCAATATGAGTGGTACCTGAAGACTTCTCTCATTCACTGAGAAGCTTTTCCACCTGGAGAAATCAAGTTACCCTACAAAAAAAAAGGATAAGAAACAACTCCCTTCTCTTACTGGATCAAGCATACAAAGTGGTCTCACATGTCTCCTTTCAATCTGTTTTCCTCTCCCCTACCCTGTTTCCAGATCTGCAAATCTGGGTATCTTCCCAGTTCAGCTTCCTGATTCCTCTTGCTTGCATTGAACTCTTGAAATTTTTCCATGTTATAAATATCTGCATGTTTAACTTGGATATGTCCTAATTTATCTAAAAGACTTATGGAGAGCTTGAGAATTTTCATTGTGAACTGAAGAGATGGAAATGCTAAGCAAGTTACCTTTTCCAAGTTTTAGTCACTCATTTATAGGGAACAAAGTCTTCAAAATATGTTCTTTCTCCTACTGCCTTTCAGATTTTATTACATTTATTCTTGTGGTAGCATTTCACGTTTCCTTAGGAGTTTCATAGTCCAAATAAGACTCACAGTTTCAGTGCAAAGAACAGAAAACAAACCGCCAAACTCATAATTCTAAAAGCCACTCTTGTTTTCTTTAGAGGATGAAGCCTACTGCCTCTTATAAGCCAGTTCAAATCTCCCCTCCTTATTTGCAAATTTCTTTTGTTTTGCCTCTCATCCATATGTTTCTGTTCTCTGTTACTGTTCTCTGTCACTTAGTTACTTAGGAGAGAAAAATTATTAAGATGCTACTATTAATTTACTCCGATTAAGTAATCCATGTATCTATAAAATGAGCAAACTGCCATTTCAGCCCCTGTTCCTGGTCACTTGGAGCACTTAATCAAAGCAAATGATCTGCTTTGTCCTGTCTCCCTTCTCTGGTCACTGGGAAAGTGAGTGTTACCCCCAGTGGAGGTGGCTCTTGGTCAAAGGCCAAATGATTGAATTGGTCATTTCCTGTTTCTAATTTTACACTGCAGGCACTTTCTCCTTGGAATTTTATAAAGCTCTTGAAGAAGCTCTTGGAGCAAGTCAAACATGGAAACCTAATGTTAGGTTTGGAGGACAGCAGAGTAACTGTAATGAAGGGAAAGTTTAGTAGCCTTCCCATGAGGCCTGGTGGCACATTCTCTGTGTATTGGAAATCTATGGGGCAGAATACAGATATCTCCTGCTTTCAGAAGACAAAGTGATATTCTCTGTCCAATGGTGTTCTGGTCCCCAGCGCAAATTGCATTTAAAATGCTGTTGACCAAGGAAGAGAAGATACTGTGTAACACCCATACAATAAATTTCACAAGGCCAGCATGACAGCAGGTGAGTGACTTCCTCCATGGTGTTAGCAAAGGTAGAATCATCCATTGCTTTCTGGGGCTTAGCAGAGTACCTAAGAGGTTGGTTTTTTCCCTTTAAAAACACTTGGCCCTCTAGCAGAACTCCGTTTCTCACAGCACATCATTCTCCTATCTGACTAAACTGGTGCCACTCAAGACAGAAGGAGCCATTTAAAAGAGGAGTGTGACTTAGAAAGAGGAAAAGGCAAAGGATGCTGAAGTCAGCAGACTTTGTACCACCTCACCCTCTCTGCTACTGCCCATATGGAAGAGGGAGGAAGATGCTTCAAGTTCTTTAAACCTTCAAGTGAATCACCTTCAAGAACATCTCTGTAGGGATCAGGTGAGGGTTTTTCCCTCAAAATGACATTAGAGACTCACACAAAGTTTGTGATCTTGAGTTTATGGAAAATTCCTCAGTCCCACCCAGCTTGACAAAACTGAAAGCACTGGCATGTCTCACAGAGGTATGGCATGGTGGACACCTTGTTAATTATTTTTACAAGTCCACTAGACCAGGAACTCATAAAGGGACCCATTTTTACAGACTGTGCTCATGTTTCACTCTAGAAGCTAGGCAACTCCAGAATAAGCTTTGTTGTGACTACTGAATGCTCAAGTTACATATTTCGGCATGGAAGTTTACACGGAAAAGCCTGAAATTCTAGTAAATATGTTCTACTAGACTTCTTCTGTTTGCTGCATCACTCTGCCAAGTACATGGGCTCAGAACTTCAGCTAGAGGGAAGAGAAGGGACACCATATGTCATCACTCATAATACCGTGCTATTCTTACTGTTCAGTCTCTAGGGAGCCAGTACTTTTAAAGCAGCATTTTCAAAAAAGAATTGCAAGCACATTTGCAGAGAGAAGCCCAGTGACAGCTGATCAAACTGGTTAATTAGGCATCTGCATAAGTGTAGTTGTGAAGGCAGTAACTACACCCCATGCTCAGTCCCACTTGAAACCGGGCTAAATATGGGAAGCAGAATGGATCAGAAAGCTCATTGAAGCGTTACCGCTTTTGCTAAAGGAAAATGTGAATTCTGCCAAATGCGCCTTCCATGAGAAAGTTTTGATTTTCTCAGAAGTTTTTGATTTCCCGTCACAAAACCTAAAATTTTTAGGTCCAGGATTTGCTAACACAACTCACAAAAAGTGGTCATAACAAAAGTCATAGTGTCTCTTTTCAGCTTCATTTCCCAGTCATCTTCTTAGTCCTATTGTCTCATGGGAGCAGTAATTCATGTGCTGTGAGCCCCCCTTCTCCTTCCTCTTTGGCTCTTAGTCTTGAACACATTTTCCACAGTGCACCACAGTATTCTTTTTATTTGGACTCCCACAGCTCACGATGGAAAGAGTCATCTGAATGGGGGGCGCCAGCCCTGGAGGAGAGCAGATCACGAGAACCGCAGCTTCCATGAGTCACTGTGGTAGGCGCATGGGACACAGGGATCAGGCCAGCAACTTCCAACATTTCCCATTTAAACATTGCTTTTTGTGCCTCACCAGGAACAGAACCCCGGAGCTCATTTTGTTATACAAATTCATATGCTTAACCATCTCTAATCATATAAAAAAACGGGCTTATTGCGTGGCCTGTTTCGTGGTCTCTTTGAAGGCTCTGATTCCTCAGCCTGATTCCATCAGCCCTATCCCAGATGTATCGGTGACAAAATTACAGCTTTCTTTTTTTTATAATATACTAGCAGTGTAGCATCTGGCAATGTGGTTTAGGGGTTTGGTTTTGTTTTGTTTTGACTGGAAAGAAACCTCCCAAATACTCCAGTCAAATCCCCTGAAAACATTAAATCAGCATTTTTTAACTTATGCACAGAGGACGAGGGAGGATTTCCTGACTCATCAAGTGAGAACACAGGCACCTGTATGCCACCACACAGGTGGCTGTCACATAATCTGACACCGTGGTAAGAGGGAATGGACACCCCTCCATCATCACACAGCCTCACCTTGCAGGCCAGTCAGCTGGTGGGGAAAAGATTTTGGACAAATCCACACGAGATGACACCCATCCACACTGTGGGTCAGTTAAAAGGAGAGAGGGCTCCAAGCCTTCTGTCAGACACAGTGCCTTTTCCTGTACTTAGAAGAAAGCTCTCTGACTTCCTATGTATGCAGGATATTCCCCCTGCTCCTTTTTATCATTCCTTGTTGTGAAGGCCCTGTCAGTGAAATGTGCATTTCAACAGTGAGTCTCTCATAGCTCTCCTTATCTTTAATTTCCTTCCACTATAGTCTATTTTATAGAGCCTTTCCCTTACTGGCATTTTTTTCCCCTTCCCATTTCAGCTGCAATGGTCAGATCAGGATCAAGACTTCTCAAGTTAAGGGAAAGTCTGGAGGCAGAAGATGTCATTTAGGTCAAAGAAGAGATGCAGGCCAGGGCAATAATGTGTTTGTCCTTCAGGTTTAGTTTAGCCATATACCTTTTCAGCCTTGTGTTCTGTGACAAAATAATTTTATTTTCTTATTTACCCTGTTTAATAAATCAGAGTCTTTCCTTCAGATTAGGCATAAGCAGCAGGATCAGAAGCAATCATTCATTTCATCATCAATTTTCTTAGAAAGGGCTCATAGGAGAGGAAGGAAAAGCCTCATCCCTGCTAAAAATGACTTCTTGCAAGCCAGAGAAAAAGCTGTCTCCCTCTCCTAGGTTCTGCCCTTTTCCCTGGATAGACACCAGTTTTGGAGGAGGCCCAAAGTGAATTTTCTGTTTCTAAGTACTTCCTCTCATACCCTGCAGAGAGTTGCAGTAGTTTGGAGGATGGTGAGGGAGCAGAAAGAAGAGGAAGGCCAGGAATGCCCAGGCCAGAGCAAGGCTAGGCTGTGTTACAGAGATGGTGGCACTACAGCTTGGCAGCAGGGAAAGAGAGCAGCAAAATATTTGGGAGGGTGGAGAAGAGGCTGAAAAATCAGACAGACTTTCTCCTCAGTTTGACTGGTGCATGAGACATCCCTTGCCAATGTCTCTGGGGGACATTTTTCCAGTTCATAGGAAATTTTAAAAAAGGAGTTTTCAGGCCAATTGGAACAAAGTCAAATTTCTAAAAATTGAGAAAAAATCCTCAGAAACTGTAAATACTGCTTTTCAGCAAGCTCTGAAAATGCCTAATCAAACAGTTTGAAAAATCCATCAACTGTATGTTATTTACCCAGCAGTAATACACACTTTTCCTTTTGGAAACACTTACAAACAGCATGTACACAAACTGGGAATGTTTCATGCATTATTAAGTAAAAAGTGAGATGAGAGGGGAGTATTTGATGGTGAGTGTAATATCCAAGGAATATTCATCTGTGAACAGCCTGATGATCTCCTGCTCCTGTAACTGAAAAATTTTGTTATGAATGCCCGCATTCCCCCACATCATATAAGGTTGGTCTTGCAAAGCTTCACTCTTTACTGTTCATGGCAGGTTATCCTGAGAAGGCAATGGGTCTCCTATTTCAGGCTGTAGGGAGGGTCACCTTGTAACAGCACAGTGTGTAATGGGTTTCATTGCACTTGGGAACCAAAGAATTTGACCTTTGAAAGAAAAAACATGAAGCAAAAAAATGCATTCGGATCACAGTTAGGCTGAGTTGAGAGTACAGGTGGCAAGGGAGTGCTTTGAACCTTGTCCGTGTGGCCTCACTGTGGCTCCACAACAATAAGTCCACCCCTTTGAAGAAAATGGATCGGTGTTTTAAATTTAGGGAGGGAAAGGGGAAAATTTGTTAAGGGTAGTCCCATCCTTAAATATTCAGAATTCATGAATCAGGAATCAGATGTTTAAGGAACTGCCATGAGGAAAAAAAAAAAAAAGTTGGAAACATTTTTATTTTTTCTGGGGTTTGTGGCTGTCTTTAGAATGCCCCTGGGTCATACTTTCAAACTTCTTCACAGTCTGAGGAGTAGAAACTTATTTCTATAAAAATGAAAACTGAGATTCTCACCTAATTAAATGTCTCCGGGAATGAGAAGTTACAGGGAAAAAAACCATGAAGTATCACGAGACCTGCGATAAAAATCACAGAATTTGGCAACACTGAATCCATCACGAGTTCGGAAGTGATAGCACTTGTTCTAGCTGAACAGCAAAAAACAAACAGGCATAAAACTTATTCAAAAATATTTTGCAGGCATGACTGCCAAGCTGACAGCCAACTTCAGTTGGCTGTGAGTAATGCTATTCATTATTTCAGAATATTCATATAGCCAGTAGGTATTTCTGGAAATCCTTGAGAATCCTGCATTTTCCATGATGCCAGAATGATTAATTTGTATTGAAAGTTTGTTACTTGCCAATTATCCATCTACTGCTTAAAAATCTGAGTCACACGCTCAGCAGCCAGAAACAATGCCATGCTGTATGTTTAGACATCCGAGATGCATAACGAATATTCAAAGGAGAAAGTTTGCAATCAAACCGCAGGCTGAAAGTTATGTGCTGAAACTGTTCAGCTAAGAAGTGAGAATAATTAATACCCTCTCAAAAAGCTAGACTGATTGCAAGAGAGTAATGTGTTACTCAGAAAGGCAATTACATTCACAGCAAATATTATTTAGAATTAATACTTGGATGACCACAAGATATTAGTTCTACCTACAAGCAAATAAACAGAGATGCTCTTCTAGACAGAACATAAACAGACTCCCACTTTCCATTGCAGGCTTCAGACTTAGCTCTGCTTGTACAAAAAATGGATGAAACAGATGTACTTCTTAGCCAGTCTGTTTTGGTGCACCTATGCAAAATTCCCAGTAGAGCTAGATTTGCAGTTCAGTATATATTCAAGGTAAATAGTGCACCGTGTGATTTATATATGGGTTATCGTTCAGCCAAAGTCTGGCATTTCATTGATATGCCTGTTATTTAGATGTATTCAGAAGCTTTCCAATGTATATGAGGTTTTTCCCTTACAGTCACTGTATTCTCAAAAGAGATGCAAGAGCCAGATCTTTTCTATTCCCCAAGGTTAAAGGAAAAAGTGAGATGTCCTTTGCTTCTTCAACTCTTTACCCATATAGAATAATTCATCTGCTGATATTCATAAGGTGACTTCCACCAGCAAATGTAAAGATGTCAGGAGGAGGATTTTTAAGCACATATGTAATTGTTTATGATTGGTATCTGCTTTTATTTAGCATACTTGCTAGTGCTCTCTTTCTGCTGCTAGTCCGTACGAATCTTCCTAGCCCAAGTAATCTGCTCTTCGGGGGACTATATTTCATGTTCTTTCACTCTTTGCAAGCTCTGCCATAATAGAATCAATGTATCAAGTCAATCCCGCAAAGCAGCCAAAGAGTCAAATGGCAAAAGTAGGAGACCGAGGTGTTTGCTAACGGAAATTTTGGCAGGAAGGGATTAATCTGTGTTTGCCTGTTTCCTATGCTTCTCTTTCCCTTCAAACACAGTGTGGGAGAAGCAAGACGTGGAGAAAGTGTCTAGTTCGATCCCTGATAGTATTTCTTTTTTTAATTTTACGCCAGAAAGTCTCGCTGAGAAAACCCTCTGAGATTCTTGAAATCACATATTGTTGCAGCTAAGTCCCCTTGATAAATAAAATATTTATGGACGTTTTTTGCATCTCCGTACGTCTTGCATTCCTTTGCAACACAGAGCAAGCACAAGAGCGTCACAGCGTGACAGCAGAGCACCCCACTGCTCCTCCAGCGCTCTCCTCCCAGGAAGTACAACTTATAATCCTGGGCACAGGCAGATGCAGTGG
>VZSE01007212.1:1273855-1339724 GCA_013398275.1 Promerops cafer
CAGCGCCCCCGCGGGGCCGCCCTCGGCACTGCGGCTGCGCGGGGCCGCCGCGCTCCGGCCTCAGCGGCGACTCACAGACGGGGTTACCGGGAAAAAAAAAAAAAAACNGTCTCGCTGAGAAAACCCTCTGAGATTCTTGAAATCACATATTGTTGCAGCTAAGTCCCCTTGATAAATAAAATATTTATGGACGTTTTTTGCATCTCCGTACGTCTTGCATTCCTTTGCAACACAGAGCAAGCACAAGAGCGTCACAGCGTGACAGCAGAGCACCCCACTGCTCCTCCAGCGCTCTCCTCCCAGGAAGTACAACTTATAATCCTGGGCACAGGCAGATGCAGTGGAGCACGACTCCTCTCCAAGCAGGGAGCTGGACAAGGGGTGCACGGAAAAAACTTGTCGCCCTACGCCAAGTTTGCCACTGACCTCCGTCCACCGCAGGAAGGGAGGCGTCCCCATTGTCCCCCAGGACACCCTGTGCCCCGGCCGCCGGCGCGGCGGTGGCTCGGGGCGGCAGCAGGGAGCGGAGCTGATGCCGCTCCCCGGCAGCCGCGGGAGGCGCGGCGCGGACGGGCNTCAAACATCAACCTGGAGTGCAAAAGGGTAGCTCGCATGCTTCGTGCAGCTGCGCAACTGTCCCAGAGCTGCCTGCTTGAGTTATGGCTCATAATTTTCATGGGAAGTTCTCACAGTTCGTGACCCAGGAGATCCCAAACACATGATTTAATCGGGCATTAGTCAATGTCGAATTTTTCCCTTCCCAACCCGTCTTCTGATCTATACCACATTGTCAGCATCTCCCTGCAGCATGTGGGAGGCACAAGGCACTTTGACTGAGGGCAAAGAAGGGAAGAGGGGGAATCAGTGCTTGGATTAGGAGCAACTACAAAACTGGACAGACGTGGCCCTTAATGACACTGCGTGCTCGTTCTCAGCCTATCACTCCCATGGCCCATAACATGTCTGTATTTATGGAAGATGGCAACGGCTTAAGGCACCTTCCAGTGAACATGTTTCAGCACACTGGCATCGCCTTTAAACTCTCTTTTTATTCTCTTCCAGTGAGCAAACTGCCACCCTTAAACCTACTGTGCCACACACGCAAATTACTCACGTGCTTGTAACCACAACCAAACTTCTGCTCTTATTTACAGGGATCCTCACTCAAGAGCTTTTACTTTGCATAAAACCCCCACCACGGTTCTTTGGGATGTGGAGTCCACAGTTTATAAGTAACACAAAAGGAGTGGGATAAAGCAATTACCTTATGGAAATAAATTCTAAATATGCTACTGACTTCAGGAAATGTTTGTCATCCTGGTGTGTTTATGGACGTTAGTTACCCATACTACACGCTCCCTCCTCCTCGTGGTAAAAATTGTTTGAATGATGATTTTATTTAGAAAACAAGTGCATTTATATGCTAATGACTTTTCGCTATTCATTGGTTATTATTTTCTTCTCCAAAAACTTCAGGCAACCAATCAACTGGACTGGAAGAAAAATACTGTGCCAGATTTTTTTTGAAGAGCAAAAGAGTATAGCTGTGTGATTGATTTCCACTAAGAACAAGACTTTATGCAATTTAGGCCACAAACCACTCCTCACAAACACCAAACAACTAACAGATGGAGTGGGTAGTCTGCTAACAAAGCAGAGGTTGAAATTGAATTCCCCCAATTGGTCTGGCAAAAATCTATGGAAAACAGGATGTCTTTCTGAGTGATTTGCAAAAAGAAGAGAGGCCTGAATTAGGGAACAAATGTGCTAATGCCCTAAGAAATCTACATACTAGATATTGTGGCATTTGCTTTCCTTGAAGTTGCAAGACCAGATAGACAATCTCAGATTTAGACTCAGGCAGGAGATGTTACTCTGAAGAGAAGCCTTCCTCTTCCTTCTCCCTGCAGCTGCTCTACACAGACATAAGAAAAGGCAACATAAAGGCTTTCCCAAACTTTTACCTCTTACAGTCTTGATACATAGTAGGCCAAATCTTGTCTTGTGAGGAGCCTCAGGTTAATTCAAGACAGTAACAGAGCCTTTCTCCCTTTCCATTTCTTCACTCCAGAACCATGTAAAGATTAGAGAGAGATGAGGTTATGATTAGTCAGAATACTAACCAGGTAGCTCAGTTCATGCATTTATTCACACGATCATACTAGAAACAGTTTGATTACTGAACTCTTATTGCAAAAGATGACAAACAAGGGACTTGAGCAGGAAAGGAATATGTCAAGGGAGAGACTTTGACTTAGATGAATGCTCTGTGACATTCAGATTATACCATGTTGGGTTGGTTGTTTTGGTTGAGTTTTTTTGTAGGATGCTGTGGTTTTGGACAACAAGGTAAGTTGATTGCCTCCTGTAAGACCTGCAAAGTTGAGTCAGTCTCTGTCAGGAAAGATTCTGGGATCCCTGGTATCCATTTGCTGTTACGAAACATTCCTTGAGATCCACAGAAATAGCTATAATCCTCTGTGGTTAAAGCTACCCATTGGAATATCAGCTGAGAGAAGTGATAGCAATCAAGAAAGGTCTTGGGAAATATGCAGTGTGGTAAGGTTGCTCCCCAGCAGAGTCTCCAGAACTGAAAGGTCAGGCATTCAAGGCTTTCAGTGAATCTTGTTTATGAAAGTTTTGTATGCTTGACCATGACTATGGTAAGAAATCTCAGTCAGGGGGGTTTTATCTCAAGGAACTGTCAGACAAAGTCAGTGCTGCTTTGGTTATAATGCTTGGCTGAAGTGACTCTTCAGGAATGTCATGCAGAAAGCCCTGGACAGCTAGGGCAGGCAAGAATTCTTCTCTCCACAGCCTGGATTAAATGTGCTGTAGGTGAAAGGACAGGCTGAAGGCATTCTGGAACCCCACAGCTAATGTCTCTGTGTTTCTCTTCTGCCCCACACCTCCCCACCCCTGCTTCTAATCCAGTGGGAGAGGAGAAATGAAAAGTAAAGCCTGCTAGCTACTTCTCCTGAAAGATTAAAACTATGCCAACAGACAATATGCTGCAGCTAAGAAAGCTTCCATGGTCTTGCCTGGCACCAGGAAACCAAAGGTGAAAGCTTTGATGGACAGCAACCATAGATGCTGCACAGCAGATGGCTGTGGTTGTGATAACATAAAATATTTCTTTCTTTTGTGACAAAATTAATAATTTTTGTGACAAAAATCTTCATTAAAATATGAATCTGGTGTTTTTCCTAATTATTTTACCAGAAATACATAGTCTGGAACTGTATGGAATGCTGTTAGCTTAGGAAATTGCTCAACAGGTCATTTCACACAACAAATCTTTGATGAAGGCCTCTCACCAGTGTGATACCTTGGACTGTATTTACAAGTCCTAAATGCTGCATACAACCTCAACTCCTGGGCATCTAGAGTGCCTTTTTCAATAGGAACTATTAGGCTAAACAGTTCTGTAGTTTTGTCTGAACTTCAGCTATCTGGTCCTCAGTGCACCCAGCTCTCCCAAATAAAATCACAGCCATGACTACCGTGTAAGAACTGAGGTATTTCTTTCCAATTCCCTCATCTGAGCCCACAATTTATCCCACATTGCCTTCCCTGGCAGAATAATCAGGCACACCGTCTACTAATAACAACAGAGGAGGCGGAAAGACATAACAAGAAAGCTGCACCAAACACTTTATTCTGCCTGGGATGTAGAAATAAGACTTGACATAAAGAATAACTGCAATGAGCATATGATTTATTGCTTATACCATGTCATAAGACAAAGCTCTCAGGTATTAGTGGCCTAATAAAGTGATATAATGCTTGCTGTGTGTTTATCCATGTGGTAAATAGATAGCACAACTGACACTTGAAGCACTGTAAGAGGAGCAATGGTTACAAAATCAGAACTCTGCGTGGTAGTGGCAGAATTTATTGCTAATTCCATCCCTCAGGAAATAAGGAAACATTACTCTCTAGTAATATTCAAATATCTGGTGAATTAAAAGATTATTGGTGACAACATTCCAATACCACTCTCCTTTTCTCCATCTTTCCTCTACCAGGAGAGCAGGACATGCATTACAGGGTTTGCAGCCTGACATAAAACTCTTGCAGCATCTCAACACAAAAGAGGCTCAAAACGAAAAAATCCATTTTACAAAGAGGATGAGAATGAGACATTGTTCCTGATGCAGAGGGAGAAGTTTTCACGACAAACGAGCTCCCAGTGCCACCACTGCTGCTGTGATTCCTGCACCAGTCTGCATGGCCCAAGGAGCTGACTCCAGCAGAGTAAGGTATGACCATCTGCATCTACTCTCCATGACCAGCACCCTGTGAGCAAGACAACTGCCTTTGTGAGACAGAGATGGCTGTTGCTGAGTGGGACACTGCACCCTGGAGTAGGGTAACCTTCTGGACAGAGATACTTGAAGATTTCTGGTAAATGTGAACACCATAAAAAATATCCCAAACTCTGGTGGCTATACCCCATGACAGGCCAAGCCTTCTAGCATGCAGGTGGCATCAATTATCTTTTCAAATTCAAAACTCTCAGGCCATGCTCCCAGGGGTTGATGAGAAGTCATCTGTCTGTCTTCAGTGATAAAACGTTCAGCACAGTTCCCTCCCCAGTCCTCATTTTTGGGTAGCTTGTTTGAGATGATTGTCTACGCTCTGATCCTTCACAAAGAGTAATGCAAAAATGAGGCTGTGGGGGGATTAAAACTTACTTCCAAAGAGCAAGAATGGCATAATTGGGAAGCAAGCATATTAGAGGTGAACAGTGTCATCTTGACTCATTTTAGCAAGGAGGAAATCCAATCAATATGTCCAAGTTTTCCAAACACAGTCAAGAAAAATTGTTGGGCAGATTGCAGAATTCCTCTTTCTCTCATGGATCATCTATTTGTATAAGAAATAAATCCCCTTGACACTGAAAGTGCCCCAGTCTAGCTCTATTCTTCTTCATATCCATAAAGCCCTCTTACTCAAGTGATGATTTTGCAGACTTAGACTTGCCCTGAGTAATACTTCTTCATATCATGGGGAGACAGTAATACCTCTTCTCAGCAAGTGCAAATTGGCAAGTCTCTCCTACCAAAAGGCACAGCCTGCTTTCACTGCAATATTTATGTCTGTCTCTGTAACAGTTCCTTTAGCTAGGAGCAAAACCCTAGTTAGGCAAAGCACTGGGAAACTGCCACATGCTCCTGCAACTGTATGTTGCCATAAAATAATTCAAACACACTATTAGAGTGTGTAATTTAGCTCATATGTAGTTAGAATATGCAGAGTTTGCCAAGTGACTGCATCCAGCTGGAAAATCAATTTATATATGCCAGTTTAATAAAACCTGAAAGTCTTCCGCAATACATGAAGAAATGTTAGACAACGTTGAAATTGTACATTATGTAAAACCAAACATAGCTGTAAATTACAGGCTGAGTGTGAAGGATCATTCGTCTCCTGCCAAAATTCATATAAACGGTCACCAATTTGGGGATGGAGGGGGAAAAATGAAACTTTGTACAATTCCAAGTACAAGCTTCCAGGGCCAAATTTTTGGTAGAAGAAACTTTAAAACAGTGTTGACTTTGGCCTTCAGCCATCTCTTACTGATTTAAATCTGCAGTAGTCAGGGGCTACACTGGTGCTAATGAAAACAGAAAACAGGTGATTTAATGGTGAAGAGGTCTTTCTATGTACTACAAGTAAGCCCTGAGCTCTCAGTCTGGCCTAACCACATTGTTTGCCTGCAGAGTTCTGTAGGCACACAATTTGTGGTGATTGGGAATGGGGCTGCGGCCGAGCCTTATCCCCTTTGGGCTACAGCTGTGCAGGACAGGTGAACAGTATTGAAGGCAAAGAAACACGGAATGCTGAGGTGTACCAACCAGTCACAAAAAGGCAGAGAGGCCACACAGGTGTAATGCGTGAAAGATGAAGGGTATAAAAGGTTGTACTGAAAAACAGTGAAGGGCTGATGCTTGGAACCTTCTTTGGTGTCAGTCCTACCTCCTCCATTGGCATTCCCCCTTCATTCTCACTTTAGAAAGCGCTCTTTTCTTATCCATGAGGTGCATACTCTATTGCTCTGTGTGTATAAATTGAGCCCAAGAAGTATCTAGGCTATCCATTCCCTTGCCTGGGCTTTGTTGGTGGCACCCAAGGTGTCTTGTTAGGAAGAGTAAGATGCTGCCTTGTGATTGCCATTGTGGTGTACAGGTGCAAAGCAATGGGTGTTGCCAGTCCTGCTCTGGAGAGACAGAGATCAGCATTGCAAACCCCACAGTATGGATGCTGCTAATTACCAGGCTTGCTTCTGCTCTCAGCAGGGGGATGAATAGTGAAGTGACACAGATACTCTGGGAGTAGCACTTCCTCCTCTGCCTAGTTTCTTTCTTGAAGCTGTACAGGATGAGTTGGGTATGCCTGTGTTCAGGCAGGAGACAAACATGTGACTTCAGTTTTCAGATCTATCTCTCAACGCCTTTTACTAACACCAGCAAACAAACTCTCATTGGTACTAGGGAACACAAAAAACTACAGGAATGAGCCAGGCTTTATTGCACGGGGTTGGTTGCTCTATTTTCTGGACAAACAACACAAGGCAGGAAAAACAACACTCATCTGCAAAACAATGCTAGTCTGATCCCCTTCCCACACACGTGGTAGTATTTAAAATAACTATTTAGATTAAATTAACTCATCTGCATTTGCATAAAGTTTTGTCTGCAGAGGTAAGGTGAGTACAACAGGTATTTAGTGCCCATTGCTTGCACACTGCCAGCGCCACCCTGACTAGGTCTCCCTTTAGGGTGCACTTGAGGCAATGTGACCAAGAGTAGCCAAACAGAAAATGTTTACAGGACATAATGTGAATTTATGCTCTTCTAGTGAATCGCTCTGACTTTGCTCTGATCCCAAAATAGGAAAGACAAAGACTCTTCATTTAACATTTAGTATCTCAGGGATCAGTTCTGTTCACTGTGGGATTACAAAAACCCCAAGGAAACTCCATTTAGAGCAATGGCTATGACAGCAAAATCTTGGAAACTGAATTTGGCCCAGTTTCTAACGTTTGCATCCTAAAAGCATTTCCAGCTTGTGGATGTTGGATGGAGAAGTCTTCAGATACTCTGGTTATCAATTCCTCAAGCCTTTCAGACGAATCAAATTTTAGCAAACTGTTTTGTCCAAGGTTGTAGGAATCACTCCTTACTCACATGAACAAGGTCTTACCTTGCACCTTAACCTGCAAATCCCCTCACCAGACTCCTCATTCACCCCTGCTTAGGGCATGCTGTTAGTTGGCAGGGAGTATTGGCACAAGTCTTTGTTTTCACAGAATATACAGTTTCACCTTGGCTTAGCACTTGACTTCCTCGGTATCAATGCAGCCACTCACAGAAGTAAAGGTCATTGATTTAAACCACAAGTATTCAAGATTCTTTTTTACAATCGCCACTGTCCAACATACAATTAGGCTTTAATGCGCAGAATGTGTTTCAAGAACTGCCAGTAATTTTCATTCCATATACAGTAGGTTTTATGCCAATACATGTGCTTTATATCTGATGGCAAAAATATTTAAGAGAGTGGAAGGTCAATCTTTTATAGACAATCCAAAAAATAAAATAAAAACTGAGAAAGATATGGAAACGTGCATACTCAGCAAGAACCCTAGCAGGAAAAGCCTTCTAGGTGATTAAATACAAAAATGAGTGTTGTCCAATTGGTAAAACCATTGCGGGATGTGTGCACACCAGTCACAGAAGTGCCTGGAATGCAGAGCCATTCAAGCTCAGCTTTTAACGAGGCAGTTGTGGACCTGGACACAGGCCAGGTGTAAAAGCCCTGGGCCCAGCGTGGGCTAATTTACCAAGCTCTTACGATGGCGATCTAATCTAACCAGATTTATTGGCTTTGAAACAAACTAGGAACACTCACACAGCCAGTAACCATTTGTCAGCTGGGGAGACAGCAGTGAAGAGCTGAGTGCAAAAACATAGATTAGCTAACTTTTCTAATTCTCCTCCCCAAGGCACTCCTGACTGTGGCCTTATACCCCCAAAAAAGGGAAATATGTACAAGGCACCTAGTACAACTATCATTCCAGATGCAACAATGCCAGTTTAAAGACTCTTCCCCCACAACTAGTTCTTCTTCCCTTCACTGAAATACAACTATTGATAAAATACATAAAACAATATTACACTTTGGTTTGAAATAGTTATATTGGCACAGGAGAAAAATTAGGAGTTATTGTATTATTTTACTTATATCAGTGTGATTAAAACAATGCAACTTATGCATGTAGATAAATTTCAGACTACCATGCAAGGTAAAAATGACATTTATTGCTATGTACCAGGCTAGATTTCATTACCTCTTCATGAACAGTTTCTAAGCAGGCCACACTCAAGCTTTCTGATGGATGCAAACCACATAACATCACTGGAATGACTCCAGTTCTCCTCAAAATGTAATCTGCTCAATGTAATTAAGCCAAACCTCTCTTCACCTTCAGGAAAAAAAAAAAAAAAAGAATGAAACTTCAACTTCCTTAAAGAGTACTGGAAAGCAGGAAAAATAACTTTCAGAAAAATTTTTTCACTCCTAAGTAAAGACCTTTCCACGTATTGCACCAATTTCATGCTCAATTCAGATAAGCAATAAATATGCATGCTATTTTGTTTAGCTTGATATTGCCTTCACTTTGGTGAGTTCATGTTTAAAAAGGGGCAAAGTAGATCTACCATTGTTAATAACAAAAAATAAGGCTTGTCTTTTAAACCAGAGGGTAATAATGATTTTGAGATTTGAATCACATAGTTCTTCATCTTCTACCCTTGACCATATCCTGAGAAAGACAGGAATATGTGCCAATCTTTATGAAACAGACCAAAAACTAGTTTTCAGTAAGAAGGCACACCATTAGATTTTCATCTTGAGGGTTAAAGGAGCCTGCTTGCTCCCTAGTCTGCCAGGTTTTGTTACTGCTAGCAGGAATTGTGTGCTTAATCCTCCACTCCCTCCTTGGATGCAACCCTAGCAAGAAGTGAATGGTAGTTTTATCATGAGGGAGTACTACACCACCAGTCCCCATAAACACGTATCACTCAAGAGTGCTTTGAGGATGTAGCATTTGATTCCAGAGGGGCCAAATTTGTCTTTAGCCCTGAGGAGTCCCACAAGACAGTTCTGTCACTAGCGTTAATGAGAGACACAGATCAGTCACTCAACACACAGGAGGTTCAAGAGAGGGTAAAGGCCTTCCCTTTCAAATCCAGACCCTCGAAAGTAATTTTCAGCTGGGTTTCCAAAAATCAAGTCTGAAAGAGACACCAGTCATGATCCACTAGTGTAGAACAGAACACGATGGTGAAGAGACAATCCAAGTTTCTATGGACAAAGGAAAAGATATGGGATTTTTGAAACACAGTTGATTAATGGGAGAGATCCAGCTGAAAAGCAGTGGTTTCCCTGTTCTGAAGTAGCTTCCTCCAAAAAGAGGTCTTAACCCAAAAGAAGGAATTGCAGATAAGGCATTCGGTCCTGCCATAAATATATTTTGAGGTGAAAGAGAATGAGGTCAGGTATCTGTATCACTTACATTTTTATGATGATTTCCAGAGCATAAGCACTTCTGTCATCATACAATAATTTTAGTGAAAGCATCTAACATGGAAAACAGCATTTCAGATCCATTTTTATTGCAGATTTAGTTCCTAAGCAACAAATTACTAACATTTCAAGGGGGCTGCATTTAGTTGAAAACTGACAGTCATATAAATTATCTATGTATATTTGGCAGAAGAGAATGTGGGATAAATTTCTAGAGCTTACTTCAACTGAAATCACTTTATTGAATAAAAAAAGGAAGAAAGAAAAGTTGAAAGCCATTTTGTATTGTGAAGATATTGACACTTTTGAAATGGAAAGGGCATATAGGTCTCTAGTTCCAGGTCCATTTGTTGAAGAATCTTGTTGGACTGTAATAATCAAACTTTTAAGATTTAAAGAAAAGAAGATAATTCTGATAAAGGCAATACAATACCCTAAAGAAAAAAAGCAGAGGATATAGAAAGGTGAGAGAGAGTTCATATTTTTGCCTGTTCTACCCAAAAAGAAAAGACAAGAGAAGAAAGGAACAGTTGAATTTGAGTCTTTAATGCCAGGAGGGGAAAAAAAAGTGAGACATGAAATTTTGCAACCTACAACCCCCATAATAACAGCAGGAACCATCATCATCTAGTACAGGCAGTTGAACAGTTTATCAAGGAGATTTTTCCTTCTGCCATGGATTTCACTATTGCAGCAGCACATAGGCTTTTCCATGTTACTTGGCCCTATTCCATGGCTTTTATTGAAGATTAAGGCTTGAAAGAGAAGAGAAAGCAAACAGAAAACAAGTACAGGCTCAAAATCTTGATAGAAGTTTGTACTGTGTGTCTGCCTTGTTGCTTTAAACACAATTGTTTTAGCTGCAGGCATTACAGTTTCAAGCTGTGAATAGTTTAAAGGCTTACTGAATGTGATTTTATGGAGACATTAAGTGTTTTAATTTCCATGCTTATTTCCAATTCATCATATACCATCCTTAAAAGGAAAAACGGCCCTACACATTTCCATGTTTCTCATTAGAAGATATAAGTTCCAGTAAAATATGCAAGTGGAGGGCATAAATGGGAAGTGGGAAGCTTTGGTCAAGTCAAGTAGCAGAAGCATGAGTTTGTACATAATTACTTTTAATACTATGTGGAAAGCTGGAACCGATGAGGCTCTGATTTTCAGAGTGCTAAGTTTTCCAAGCCCTACTTTGTCATGTTGAGTTTGCAGGTGCTCAGCCCTATTTACAAGTAATTAACTCTTTTTGTCGTGGAGAGATGTCCAAAAGTAAACCTGTGCACTGAGTCAGCTCCTGGGCTGCCCATGTGCTCCCTCCACCACCCAGAGTATTCTCTGACCCGCAAACAGAAGCAACCCTTGGTGTATTGTGGCTCACTTCTGTACTCTGGAATCTCGAATGCCAAATACAATTATCACGTGACACCGGTCATAAGAGGAGCAATATCTTCCAGGATTTGGGATGTCACAGCAGGGTGGGGAATCCTGCAGAGACTGCTTGCTTCTGCCTTATCCTGCATAAGCCCAGGCAGGGTGCTTGCTTCCTCTGTGCTCCTCCTTTCTTCTCTCTCCACTATTTGTCTGTCCTGGCCCTTCATCCTGGGGTTTGTAACCACTGCTGGGGTTTGTAACCACTGCTGGGGTTTGTAACCAGAGGGGAACTACAAAAGCAGAAAAGAGATGCATTCTCTAAGTGGTGCATCCCGCATCCAATCTTCAGGCTCTCAAGTTTCCACCAAGGAATTCCAGCTGTGCCTGGTGCAGCAATGACATCCCAGAGTAGAGAATCTGTAACGTTCCAAGTCTGTGAGAGGACTGGCTTCAATTTTGCCCCTCTAAGGGCATCTCAACCTCCCAGCATTAAGGAGGGCCCACAGGAACATTTTCCATCTGTCCCACCATAGCTGTTACCCCTTACACAATATCTCAAGTGGTGGGGGAGCACCACTAAGCAGAGCAAGGCAGGGAGCATGACTGCAACCTGGCAGCCAGGGCAGTCACCTGGAGGGGAAGCAGGTATCCAGCAGTGGTTCAAGGCCCTTCCCTGTGAACACAGTGTATTTTTTAACTGCCGGGCGTGTAGCGTGGAGAGCAGGAAGCAGAAACAGTGACCCAAGTCCCCTGTGGATCCAACTCTCCGTTTTATTATGTGCATGTGCAGCAATGTTATGCAGCAGACCTCTGGTCTGGTTTTGTGTCTTCAGGCTGCAGTTTAATGATGAATAATTAGGTTTTGGACAGCTCTTGGCAAAGGCTGCCACTGAATACTTTATGCGGTAATGGATGTTAATCTGAAAATTATGTTTGCAGTTCTGTTTGATCATCTGTAATGAAAGTGGTCAAATTGTAATTTGGTCTTACTAAAAAAAATAAATAGATCACCAAACCTATTTCAAATCCTACTCTTGCCTTATACCAGTAAAAACAAGCAAGAATTCCGTTACATCCAATGGTCTTACAGAACAACAAGAGATGAAAAAAAGGTTTTCAAAAATAATTTTAAAGGGTTAAATGTTCAACTGAATCATCAAACTGTGGGAATTCGAGTTTTCCTACATAGGCAGCTAGAGCTCTATCATTGCAACATATCAAGCTACAAAATTATAAATGCTAAGTTATATTAAATATTTAAAAACATTGAATCTTCCAAGGTACCTAGTTTTGCATTTGACTCTGCTGGGAACCTCACTGCAAACATTTTTCTCAAAAATTGTAAGATGCAAGAGAGTCTCAAAGAACAAATGGTACCTGCGTGTCAAACATTGCTTCCACATCTTGTGACTGATATGAGACATTCTTAGCACCTGCTATGAAACATAGACTGAACTGACTGAAACACCAATCAGAATACATCCACAAGTGATTACACCTTCTTATGAGCCAAACCTTCACCTAGAAAAGTGTGTGAAATTCAGAGTAGTCCCTGACTATATCAGCATGGAGGAGAAAGGACATGGTATCAGAACCAGACGGTGTGACACAGTCAATGTGAGCCAGCAAGGCAGCGGCAGGAACACAAATTACAGTACAACCACAAAATATTTCTTTAAACCTTCATATAGATAATAGCTTCAGGATTAATCAGTGACTGAAACTGTTAAAACAGGAACTTTTAACAATATTGAAGTGAGAACTGACAAAATAGGACGAACGTCTTTCCAAGAATGCTGTGTTGCTGATGCAGTGTCCGTGCCTCTGTGACAGTGTTGTGATGGGAGTCTGAGTGACACTGGCCTGAAAGGCTGAAGCAAAGTGGACTGCATCCTAAAGTCTTTATGGGGGTACACTTCCACTGATTGTAATGAATCAGAGACAGGCTAGAGCCAAGGGGAATTTAATCTGGATAAGGAAGGAGACGCAAATGAATAAAGATTTCAGCATTTGGCTTTACCTTTGTAAAGAAATAATAAAAATATATTGCACATGTTGCATATCTGTCAGCTAAATTCATTTTATCTACAACACTTTATTGGTCTCATGCAGCTCTAGAGAACAATTGAAATCTCAAATTACAAAACCACCTAGTTTAAGGCTTGATCAGTACTGAAGCCCTCAGACCCTGAAATACAGTCTCCAAGTTCCCATTCAAATTGTCATCAAAGCTATACTCCAACATTAAGTCCATGTCAGCCTTAGTGGAAGCAGATGAGGACTACAGCTGCATCTCGTTTGACTTCCCTTTAATAACTACAGCCAATTGAGCCATATCAAAGAAAATGTAAGTATTTCCTTAAAAAGCAACTATTTTTTTTCTTTCAAGAAAATAATTGCAAAAAAAAAAAAGTTAATTTAATATTTAATACGTCTTATTTAAAATATAAGACTAAAATATCTACTGGACTAGAACAGGCCAAAAATATCACAGAGCAAGCTACAACATTCTCCCTTTCAGCAAATTCATTCCTGCATAGGAAGAAAAATATTTGACAAACTCCGCTTCTGTGACAAAAGATAAATTTAAACTCAAATCCAAGCTCTTCAAAGACCCACTTAATCCACAGGCTCCAAAACATCCCTATAGAAAAGAATGGCCCATGCAGGTCCTTCACAAGCTCTAGCCCTCCCTCACTCTGTGATGCAGGCACTTCTGCTCTGCCTCTACCTGCTGGAAAATTAAACCTTCAACAAAGTGCAGTGGGAGGGATTTTGCTGTTACTCCTGATGAAACCAGCAACACTGACATGCAACAGGAAGGTACCTCCAGGCACTCAGGAAAACATATTAAGCATATTTTCCACTAGCTTTATTAATTTCTTTAGGTCTTTGACAAATATTTAAAGCACTTCTCAATTACTTACCTAATATCATGATCATTGCAATGTTAATAACTTTCTCTATCACTGATGTCCATGTTCTTGCTTTTATTGTCATAGACAGGAATGTTTTGTAGTCCTAAAACTGGAGACCTGTGGCATACAAAAATTAAATCTCAGGTAGATTTTCAATTTTTTTTTTCTCAACAGAAAAGATACCATTTTTCTCTAGTTCTTTTGCAGGCCAACCACATCTTACATGCCTCTAATTCTTCATTAGATATCCACATGCCAAAAATCAATTAAGTGGCTGTTTCAGAGGAGAATTTCTCATTGCATCTATTGGTAAGCTCTAACACAGCCAGACGTGGTTGGAAAGCTGTGACCTGAACCCCTAGATTTCAGTTTACTGATACAGGTATTATATATGCTCTCTGCTTTTAACTTCTTTCAACCCCTTCTCTGAGCTATGGCTATAAGTCAGGCACCCAGCTGGGTGGATAGAAGTAAATTAAAATTCCACAGTGCTCACGGAGCACAGACACAAATGTAAATCTGACAGATACGTACCAATAAAAATTTATCTTGATTTTTTGCTATGACAAAATATTGAAGTGTTTAAAAACATCTGAAGGACCAAAAAAAGGGCTACTAACCACGATTTTCTTTCAGAAGCATGTTTAAGGGGACAACCTCTTTGACATAAGCACAGAATAAGCATAATTCTGATTGCATGTGACCATTGCCTCCATCACAGATGTGGACTAGTGAATTTAGCAGAGATTTTGGAACTGATGTCTTACCAGCTAAGATAACAAATTTTGTTTCTTTGCTAAACATTTGTATGATTCATATAACTAATATCTGAAAATATCTCAAGTGTAGCAGAGGGAGAAATACCCTCTTTTAAAAGAGAAATTTTCATATTTATTTAAAAAACTAAAAATCAAAATTTCCCATGTAAGCATTAAGGAGTCTATAGTATTTTGGGGGTCCAGGGAAGATGGGAGTTTGGGGTGGGGGGGCAGGGGGTGGCAGGGTGTTGGTCGAGGATATTCGTACTATTTTTTTGTTCACAGATGAAAATAGGAAAAATTACCTGGTTTTACATGAGTATTTGCAGATAAAAAAATTAAAAGTCACTTTTTAACCTAAAAAATACTATTAACAAAAATAAATCATCAGGAGAACAAACTTTCATTCTTGCCTTTTTTTCCATTAAAAAAGCCAGAAATTTAAAAATAATTAACATTTTCTGCCAAAACCCTCTTTATTTTCACTCTTCAAAGCCCTTTTTAATTAAAATATAAATCCAGCTATAAAAATTCTACAAGTTTTCCACTAGTATTTACAAATTGGAAACAATCTTTCATCTTTCCCACACTGGGTAGAAAAAGCTTACATTTAAATTAAAAAGGGGGCTATTGCATAAGTCTTTGTGTGAGGAAATCACTGAAAGAAACTTTGAGAAATTTATTTTAAATCTGCAAGTAGTTTTTTTAGTTTGAGAGGTTTTTTGCCTTTTACAGGAGAAGCGCTGTAATCCATCCCATCCTTGTCGGGAATGTACCCATTATGTGTTCCTCCCAGTGGTCAGCAGTTTCCACTGGTTCAGTTTTCAAAGAAATTTTTAGGCTTGAAGGAGGAAAACCAGAAAAATGTTGCTGATCCATTTTTCAGAAAAAAAATTTAATCCAAAGATGCTGGTTAGGGCTCATGGATATTTCAAACACCCAGGACAGCAGCAGCACTGCTGAGTAGGAGCCACACATGGGTTTGACTTCATAACTTTGCTCACTTCAGCTAGACTTGCTTGAATACAGGCAAAATCTCAGGCCACTAGTGACTCCTCCGAGGAGAGTTTTCAGTACTAGGGACAACACAGATGGTGAACATCAAGAGCAGGAAGCCTAGAGGGTGAGAAAAGCTCTAAAGTACTGTGTATTTGACAAGTTATTGGGATAAACAGTTATGTTTGTTTGGTTTGGATTATGCAGAGGTTTTCCTTTATATGCCATATCTTTGCTTACTAAAATATTTACTATTTCATGCTTTATAAGTTCTAGAAACACATTTTCCCAAATACTCATGTCAATCCCTCTTCCACAGCAGTATGTGCTAACAGTATACTAGTTTATTTGTATAGGAAAAGAACTGGCTTGAATCGATCCCCAGTAATTTTTGGTTATTGGTGAAACAGTTGGATTTGTTTTTCCCTGCACAAACCATCAGGATGAGTGCCATTTTCCATTATCATTAGAAAGTGGGCCCAAGCACAACTTACTCTTGATTTTACTGGTGATGGAGAATAAGGGTAAAATGGTAAATTAGAGTCACAGCTTGCCTCCCAAATCCTTTCATGTTTTCACACGAGCTGATTTTCTTCCTTCAGCTCTAACCATGGTGCAGCTTTGTTCTCACCACTTTTGCTAACATTTCCAGGAGCTCAGCTACTACCAGAATAGTTTGTGCTTCATCAGCACAGAGCCAAGATGACAGAGCAGTGACACAAGATCAGAATTTGCCCTTAAAAAAATAAAAAAGAGAGAGACTATAAGCAGGACCCAATTCAAAGCATTTAAATCAGGTGGAAGAAATTCCAACAAAAAGAAATCAAGAGGGTGTAAAATGCAAGTGTGAATACATTCCAAAGGCAGGCAATAGCCTAGGCTGATACAGTGAAATTCTGCAAGGCACTTGTGCATCAATGCCACAAGCATTACAGGCCTGCACAGGCTGTGTGAGTACCTAGGGCAAAGCTGGTAACCTAGGTAGTTTACTAAAAGTGAACTCCTAATACACATTACCTAAAGCCAAAGTACACATGAAAATAATAAAACACTGTGTTCATGCTGTTTTTTGTAAGAGTCCAAACTGGTTGCAAGTTACTAGATTTTTACACTTCTGTGTGCCAGTTCAAGCAAAGCCTAATGTGAGCGTGTGCTCACATCCTTCCCAATCCTCCTGTGACCAAGCATGGGCCACTCTGAGCCAGGAAGCCTCTTTAGCTGTCCTAGGGATTGAAGCAAAATCAGATCTCTTCAGAAGAATATATAGACACAGATTGTCCCAGTGGCACACTCCAGCCTCATGCAACCAGCACGGCACACCCACAAAGCACTGCACCTCTGCTCAGTGCACCACTCCATGTGCTCCAGCCTGGGGTGTAACTTACACCACTGTGAGCTGGAACCACACATTTTAAACTGCAAAGGGCAACTTCTGCTCATGGCAACATCATTCTAACCTTACTCACTTCAGTGTTGTATTGCACTGGGTTAAATCAGAGATGAATGCAATCTAAGTCTTCTGGTTTCCTTTATAGCATGAGTGCACTGCCATTTTCAATTCTCTCCTGAGCAGTTGATTCAGAGAATTCAGGACTGCTGAAAGGTTCTGCAAAAAAATGACTGAAATAGTTTATAAATCCTAGGAGGGAGCATAACTGCACAACATTTGTAGGACAAGGAGCATTCTTTACAGCGGTTATTTTATCCTGTGATTTATACTGGTCTCCTCCATCTATCACATGGCTACAGCATTCAGTCCTGCCTTGTAGGAATTCACTTTTGGCCTCATGCTACACTCTTCCTGCCAGAGGAAAACTTTCCTTCGGTTTGTGGAAGCCTTCTGCATTTGTTTTCTGTGTGATGATGTCAACTAACAGCATTAAATTTTGTGGATGCATTTGTTCTGTGGCCCTTGGTGATAAGACAGGGATTAATACAATTTCAGTAAGAAACTGAAAGCATCCCATGATAGTCTGAACTCTAATTCAGAGGTTTCAAGTATAAATCAACAGGAAAGTTTGAGTCTATCCTCCCTCAATATTTACCCAACTGCTTCAATGAAAACAGCTACAAGGAGAGGAACTAGCCCGATCCCGACTGAGACACCTCCTCAGACAGGTTCAAATCCTGAATTTAATGGTTCATGAGCTTTGAGGGCATTTATAATTCAAATACAGACGAATCTTTTGGAAATTATCCACCTTAGCATTTCACAGAATTCAAGTCCTGGCTATTAAATTTCTATGATAAAGATAAATAGAATTTTTTTAAAAAACATACTCCTAAATTTAGTTTGTTTGATTTTAAATACTTGCCCAAAATCTTTATGTTGCACACTTCCTCCCTCTTTGGCCAGAGTCAAAACTGGGTCTTCAGATATATTTTCTGGCACTGCTTCAAGCAGAAGGCTAAGCCAAACCTCTGTCTTACAGCACATGCAGGTGGGAAGGATCACTTGCACCTTCCCTCTAAATACCAAAAAACCCACACAAGTCTTCCCAGGAACATTGTCACACAGGCCACTCACTTTCATAGTATTATGACCACCTACCTCAATACTCTGGCTATAGTAATACAGATTTAATCTACAATTAATAGTTTGGATTCTGCAGTTCATAAACCTTCATAAAGAGTATTTTAACTTTTCACCACAGCACTTCCTCTGTTCTGTGCACACTCACTACACATTAAGTGCAACAGGAATTTGCTGCCAGTAATAAGCAGACCATCAGAGATTCACAGAGTCCCTCAGGTGGGAAAGTCCCTCAGGAGGTCTCTGATTGCCACTCCTGATGCTCTCTAATCCCTGCCCAAGATTATTTTCAAGTTTAAGAATGCTGCAATGGCATAGAAAACAGTAGCTATGAAGGAAGTCAGGAAGTTTCCCCTCCAAAAGGGTGGCAAGATAATGCAGCACCTCAGATCACTGCAGTGACATCAAGAGATGTCTCTGCAGAACGAAGAAGCCTATGGTAGGTCACACAGGTTCCTCTACTGCCATTACAAGCTTGATGCAACCACTTCAGGCTAACCTGTAGCCACCTGAGGGTGAGCAGCTTCTTCATCTACTGAAAAAGTCTGATCAGTCAAGCTTTCTTCACAAATCAACTCAGGATGTGAAATACTAAAGGAGTTGCATCTTTCAGTAGAAATAAAATCTGATAGCAACCTTCTCCTTAACCTCCAACTAACAAAAGCCACCCAAATTATTTCCTCTGCGGGAAGTCCTTTTGGGGATAAAAGAAGTCATAGAGGATTTGGATCACTTCCTGGATTTGTGTGCATCTATCAAACGACAAACAGCAGCAAAGCCAACAGCACCCTATGTCTACTTCAAAGTGCAATGCAAGAGAAAGGAAAGATTCAGAACTAAGAGATCTGGATTGCCTTTTCCACTGTTCACAAGGTTTACTTGATATGTAGGCCAGCAAAAGGTCCCCTTTCCTTCGCCTAGAAGGACCCATCCTGCTAACACGAACAAAGAAGGAGACAGAAGCTGCAATGCATATTGAAAGTAACAGAGAGACAGACACAGGGGGCAAAGATTTGATAATGCAGACAGAGGGGGGAAAAAAAGAAAGAAAAAAAAAAAGAGCTTCTTAAGATCCTTTCCAAGAAAAATGAATCTTCACTGTGCTGGTGCTTTTATTAGAACACCTCATGCTTTTTTCTTCCTCTCTCTTCTTGACACAGTAAGTTATGTTTAAGCTGCCTGAGACACTTTATCAGGGCACCTCATTGTTCTTCTCCCAGACAACTCCCTCAGGACTCCAGCACGAAGCACAGTGCTCCAGGGGCAAGTGTGACCACACCTCCAAGGGCTGAGGATGCTTGCACTCACAGTGGTGATCAGAAGCAATCATCTGCAACAGGACTCAGTGCATGTGCCTTTACAAAATCAAGAGAATGGACACAAAGCAAGTCTGATGTAAAATGAGGTGGAGCAAAGAAAGCATCAAACTCTTTCATGAGAATGTTGCTCTTACTCAAGATAGTATATCAGAGACAGAAGAGGCACTTCTCTTTTGGTGCTTCAGATGCTTTGAAGTGTGCCAAAATTCAGCATGGCATTGAAGAGTTCACAGCAATTTAGCTTTTTTTTTTTTTTTTTAGCAAGTTTTTTCCAGGCAGTTGCCACTGTATTGAACCCTTAGTGTTACAGCAGCAACTTGAAACCCTGCAGTGGCATTGTTCATAGATAGTGCAGAAAATCATCTCTGTCCTAAGTGTCTTGGTTTACAAGACAGGTGTCTGCTAGGGAAGGCAGAAAGCCTCCCTTGGAATGGAGAATGTAAACTCCCTCCCTCCAAATTATTGTACCTTTGGAATTAAGGGGCTCTCAGGCAAAGATATGGGAATAGGAATAACAGTTTTTTACTGGTATGTATAACAAAGCAAACAAAACAACAGTAACTATGGCATTAACAACAAACAGAACCAGGGACCCGGTAACAGTCCTCCTGAGTGCAGGCACTCTCCCTTTGGTACGGTTACCGTCACAGCCAGCAGGAATGATCAAAAATCCCGGGCTGGTGGGCGAGATTATCAGAGGTTTCACGGCAGCTGGAACTGTGGGGATGTGCTGGCAAGGCAGCAGGGTGCAGGCTACGGCATGGAGAAACCCAGAGCAGTACTGAAGAAGCAGCAGGAGGGCGGGACAGTGGTGGCCCGGCTCCAGGCAGGGCAAGGAGAGGCAAAGTTCAGGATTCCCGGGGCACACGAGCAGATGGTGATCGGTCCCTCAGGGCTGAGCTCCAGTGACGCTGGTGAATTCTCCTCACAGTGAGCGACAGCCGGGCCGTCCTTCTCTGATGCCAAAGAGCGAGAGAGCGAGGCTGCCCCGAACTCAGTTTTTTACCTGCCCCCATTCTCATGCCCCCCCCACCCCGACCCCCAGAGAAACTCCCAAAAACCAAAGGAGTTCCCCCTCCCCGCCAGTGCCAAGCACTCAGCCGTCAGTGCTTCTTTAGCAACTCAGTGGGAAGAAATTCCACAGAGAAACCCAACCCCCAACACTAAGGTACTTGCAGTCAGAGATGAAACAGGCAAAATGCAAAGGACAAGTATAATCCACATTCTGCTGGAGGTATAGGAAAGCATGCAGCAGGCTCGATCCATTTGTCACCAATGGAGACCTGAGCCCAGGTCTGCAGACTTGATTCTAAGCCTCACCGAAGGACCAAGTTTTCCCTTGGAGAAGGCATGGAGGTGGTGTACCTGCAATGCTGATTGCAGCTGTTGTTATCAGTAGATAATCACAGTCTGTCTAGAAGAAAAGCCACAACCCACATGCCCTGAAAAATAATACCTATGTGATTTTTAAAAACAAAGTAATTCTGTGGAAAAAGCACAACTTCAGTCATAAGGTAAGACTTGTTCTTCTGTTTCAGGATTCTTGAACCAGGTTAACAAAATGTTGCTTGGGCCATCTTTATTTTAGTTTATTCCTTTGAAAACAGCTTGTATGAGGCACACTGTACATCTAACCATTCCAATCTTGGGATAGAAAGTAGCATAAGGGTAAAAAATATTACTTACACTTTCCTGACAAAGTGGGGATAGACACTTATCTAAGAATTCTAATGATCCTAACACTCTGGACAAAGTAATATGACTTTGACAAGCTCAAAGTTACAAGGTACAGCTCCCCACTGAAATGATAATCCATCCTGGTCTAGCAAACTGCATATCCAAAATCCTTAATACTGCACAAGCCTGAGCTTTTCATCTAGTTTAATGTTTCCAGTCCAGGATGAGGTTGCTAAATTGATGACTTCTTTCAAAAATTGGAATCTCAGTTGTGAACATCAGGCTGAATACCATCTTTTCGTGCACTTACAAGGACAAATGGAAGTATTGCCAAATGTCATGCGTATGCAGGAGAAAAGTGTACACTTCTGTACTTCAGAAACATTTGAATTCCAGTGATTCCAAAGTCTAAGAGATACTACAGTCTCTTGAAGAAAATCAGGACAATAATCATATGTCATTTGCTTGATTACTACCCCAACCAGGTGTGATCTTGAGCTTACACATCAAAGGAAGATTGAGATTCACTCTCTCTGGAAGGATGGAGACTTTTCACAATTCAATATGGTACTGAACTATTTACCACTGTTAGTTGAGCAAATAATTAACTTTGCTCACTGGATGAAAGATTGGACTCTAGCAATGCGCACAGTTTAAACAGATACAGACAGACCAAAAACTGCCCGCCTACATTAGCATTCAAAATATTTTAGCAGTTAAAAAAAAGAAAAGACAACCCACTCACAGCACCACACTAGAAAGACTGTCCCCAAAACAAGAACTGCAAGCTTACAACATCAGAAGTTGAAATTTCATTTAAAAGAAATTCTTCTGTTTTGAAGAAGAAAGACACGCAAGCAGCAATGTTCCTAATTAATGCCCTCTGCAAATCCACAGCCTCCAGGTCCTCCATGGAGAAGGGAAGCCTTTTGCTGGGAAATGAGTCAGCAAATCTGTAACTGAGCCTTCTGCACGGAGCCCCAAGCACCTTGCACACTGCTGACCTGCCTCTCACAGCAAGTGTTTAGGAAAGAGCCTGATGACAGTGGCAGACAGGTAGGGAGAGTCATCACCCAAGGAGGTACAGGCAAAATGAGTACCAATATCAGCTCAGCCCAGGTCAAGCAAAAGACTCAATGGATTCCCACTGACAACCCCATCCAGAGATCCCCATGCAAAAGGCAGCAAATCTGTTATTGCAGGATGAACACTGGGGGATGCTGCCATGTAGATCAGAGGCTGGCTCTGAGGCTGGGCATGGATGGGGGCCATAGCAGGGTCAGCCAGACAACAAGCCATGCAGAGGTATCTGCCCTGCTCTCTCACAGAGGGCAGCGACTCAGCAGCGCTGCAGGACACCTTGTGCTGCCCCAGTGATGTGCCTCACGTGCTCTCTAAATAGTTGTGAGCTGAGGAAATGGAAAGGTGCCCACACTTTTTCCACTGAAATGTTCAACTCTTGGGGCATGACATTGGTTCTGTTTTGACATACTTGAGTGTGAAAAAGTTTTTGTTACAACATTTATTGAAGTTGTCAGTTCATCAGCAAATAACTGAAGCAGATTATTAATGCAGGCACAAATCAGTGTAGCTGTACAGATCTGTACCTACTGGAGACTTGTTCTCTTGGTTTATTGAGATGTTTTCCTTGAGAAGTGAAGGTAAAGGCACCAGCACAAAGCTTTCCAGGCAGAGGTGGTGCTCCAGTGCATCTAGAGCTAGCCTAAGGTATCACATCAAATTGTGGCTGTTTGCTGGGAACTTTTAGAAGCCATCTTGCCATTCACCTGTGAATACTCCTTCTGTACCTAAAAGCACAGTTAAGCCTATACCCATCTCATATGAACATGACTAAAGTAGTTTCACAAGATTTACCAAGCTTTCCTTGAAGAACCAGACTGGAAAATCTTAAAGAAGCCATAAAAGGCTTCCTACTGGAAAGAAGCCATAGGATAAATCTTTAAGCAAAATTGACTTTCTATTTGATTTTAGATTGTTTGGCCCAATGTAGCAGAATTTTAACAGCTGTAGTGACTTTGGAAAACTCCTACATTAAGTGATTTCCAAAAAATAATTTCCATCAATCACATGGAGAAAAGAATAACGTTTTAAAAAGTAGGAAAATCATCATGTTGTGCATAATTTCTCTTTACTTCTCCATAAGCTACAACAAGTCAAAGCATGAAAAGAAATTAACTGTGTATTTTTAGTAGTTGTTTTCTAACCAGTTATTTCTGTGTTCTGTTTGCATGAGAAATTGAAGGTAAGAGGTTTATGTGCAGATGCCACACTCCTCTGAGATCATCTGTTAACTGCCATGAGACAGAAAGCAGTTTCAGAAGACAGAAAAAACAGTCATTTGAGAACATTTGCCTCTGGCAGAACTATTTTTTCCTACCTCAGTTAAAATCACTCCTAGGCAAACCAGGCAGAAGCGTTGAAACATTTGCAACAAAACATGCAACCACTTACGTTTAAGCTTTATTATAAATGTGAAAAAATGTGCCAGACTGGGAAGAATGGTCCTTGCTAGCTTGAACTGTGTGAGCAGAAAATTTTGCAGAACGGCTCATTTTGCTCCAGATAGCAGTTCTGTTCCCAGATCTGAATGAGACAAGCTCACACATCTCTCTGATACCCAGCTGCAGATGGTAATCCCATCCAGCAGCACAAACAGATCCTCCAGGAGACAAAGCAGCTCCATAGTCCATGTCAGATGCCTGAAGTTAGATAGTATAAACACTACTCCTTTTGCAAATGGTCAGGACAGAATCTGAGAAACATCGACTAGGCATCCTGAGTTTCATTTTTAGCATGTTGCAGGGCATAGCTGAATAAGGAATTGAAATTGAATGCAAGGATTCATCAGAGTGTCTTCCAGTGAAGGGGATGTTTCTGCCCCGAAAAGGGCCAAGGATACAGTTGTGTCTAAGCACTGGTTTTGTCATCACTGCCTTCTTTGAAAAGGAAAACCATGAAGAGCAGAAACTGGTTAATTTGTCTGTGTGACAAGAAGAAAATGAAGTCTTTCAGTCAATAGGTAGGATCTAAATTGATAGAGTCTCTCACAGCACTGCTGAAATTCAGGCATTTTGCTGCAAAGAGCGGGAAAGAATAGGCCTGGTAGAACAAATCCTGGCTCTTATGGCCAGCAACAATTAGCATCCATTCAGACAGAGCAGCCTGGACATGCTAAGGTTTTCCATCAGAAATCACATAAAACAGCATCTTGTCACGGTGAAAAGCTTAGGTTAAATATAGTCAGGATTTGAACTCATGACTCCATAAAAGTCAAGGCTTCAAGAGTCTTTTACTCTGGTTTGTTAAGGTATACCTGAAAAAAAATCTATTTAGTGTTCAGGAAGACAGAGATACACTGACAAAATGAATCTCAAAAGAATCTGTGAATGGAGTCTGAACTTTAATGTAGCTAAAGGTTATATGTCTAACAAACAGAGGGAAGGATTAAGTCTGCAAATTGAGAAAAGGGTATCCTGGACAAGCAGGTTTTGGGGAAGTGGCAATGGCAACATAGGAGGGAACCTTCTCCATTTAGGTGATTTCAGTTCCTAAGGAAAGGTGAAAGGACAGTGAGATACAAAAATTTAAAAGCAGCATCTTTTTTGCAGATGGAACATAGTGCCCAAACATGGTAGAGCCTGCCGATACTCATATCTAGTCACAGAGAGAGCAGCAGAGGGCTTTTGATAGCCTCTAAGTCACTGCTCCCATCCCTAATGGGCACAGTGTGTATTAATATATTTCATACATTTTCTTTGGCAAGTTTAATGGAAACAGAGGCTTTCAATGAAAAGGCTAAATGAGCCAAAACTCACAAATACCCAGCTATACTGTCTACACACGCTTTTATTTCCCCCGCCTTCCTATTCCCCCTTCAATAAAAGAGCATTTAAGTGATATTTTTTCCACTTGGCTCATGTGGAAGGTGAGCTGATCTGTACTGTGAAGTTCTATATTGGTTCCTCTTTTATTTTTTCAGAGACCAAAAAGGGAAGGAATAGAAAACAGCCTCTTTAAATGAAATATGCCCTTGTCAAAACAATTTAACAAATGGAAAAGGCATGCCCATTATGCTAGTTTTCCAGAAGTTCATCAACCTCACTGTTAAATCTTAGCATGTAAGAAAAATTACTCTATTTGTTCTTTATGGTTTGTTCCCAAGATCAAAGTGCTGTGGGCTGGAGGGTGTTTGACATCCAAGAAACACTCGTTGCTGCAATATTGTCTGTAGTGCCTTTTGTTAGTTTTGTTTCTTTATAAGGCTTTAAAGAACAGCACTCAACACTTCCAGCACACTGGCATCCCATCAAATGCCAAACTCGTCCTTTCAGAGCACATGGGAGGATAATGTTTTTATGACTCCTCCTGTGGTTTTCTCCTTTCACTAGGTCCTCTGATAGAAGCAACTGGAAATTGTCTTGCATCCCAATCTCCTCTCACTTGCAAAAGATTTGTCCAACAGAGAAGTTAACACTATTAATCCTCTATTTTAAAGAGCATTAGAGCCTTATATAGATAATACCAGCAGTTCATGTTGGACCAATCTATAAATCATTATAGGATTCATTTTGGTTTGATTTTTGGTTTTGCTTTGATTTGGTTTTGTTTTTAAATGGAACTTGTTGTCCAATGCAATTTTTAAGTGTTTTTATTTAGCTCTAATCAGATGGTGGATGATATTCAAAGGGCTGAATATACATGTCAGTGATATAAAACTGCTTTATTTAACCAAACCAGTTTAACTGACTGAATTAGCTGACACACACTGTTTCAGTAGAAAGATTTCAACACCTATGTCTCAGTTTCAGAAAAGCAGAGTTTCAGTCAAGTTCAGTTAGCTTACCTGAGCTAATGTTATTTAAAAAGCAACTGCACCAAACCCCCCATCACTGTAAGGATGGAAACTTTGTTTACTTCTAGGAGTAACCACAGTTACAAACACATCCTTCTGTCTGCAAATGGCAAGTTTATTTGAAACAATGAATCAAGTGCAAATGTCTTTTCTAGGGATAGGGCCATAGGTCTAGAACGATTGCCTGGCTCAGGTGGTCTAATCCCTGGCTCTCAGGATCAGCCTTCTTACTGATAATCCCCTTTATAAACTTACTGACCTTTGTGTTCTACTGTGTTTTGTGCTCAGACTGTTCCTGTGGAATAGATAGAGTTCTGAGCTCAGCCACTTTAATAGTTAGGAACTTCTTTCTTAACCCCAACCAAAATGTACTCTTGGCCAGTTTACCCCTCTGCTCCTTTGCCAGCATTGCCCTTCAGATTAAGAGTTATTTTCTGCCATGATGTAATTAAGGACAAAAAATTTGCATGCTCTCTCAGGTCTTGCCTTGCCAATTTAAACAACCCACCTCTCCTAGCTCCTGTTTGTAAAACAAGTTCTCCATTTCCCTGATCATCCCTATGGCCTTGTCTATGCAAACTTCAGTTTCAGATCATCTTTCTTGGACAATGTTAGTCAAAACCATATGTGGTATCTTAAATGAGGTCCCATTAATGATTCCTCTATGCAGCTTGTAATACTTCCTTATCTGGAGTTATCCTTCCTGAGACATCCTAGGGTCACATTTACCTCTTTCATACCTCCACAGCTTACAGCCAGCTTGTGACAGGGTCACTACTGTATGTTTCTTGGTTGTTTCCAGCTGCTGACCTCTCAGCTTAGAGCAGCGGGTTTCAGTAAGAGCCCCCAAATGCACGATGTTATCTTCTGCATTCAGAAATTTTACCCCATTTGTAGTCCTCAACATTATCCAGCTCTTTCTGTGTGCTATCCCAAACTCCCTTTTTGGGAGTTTGTTCTTCTGTCCCGAACTCCCTTTGTACTGTTGGTTCATCCCAGTTTTGTGTCCCCGATTAAAGAATTACACAGAAGCAGTTCTCCAGGATGAACTTTCTAGAACATAACTAGCAAATAACTTTTTTCTGCACACCAGATACAACATACCCTAGGTACTTTTCAAAACAGTAAGAAAGCCAGATGAGTAAATTGAAATTGGGGGGAAGATGGAAAGCTACAACCAGAATAAGAAAAACACTACTTTAAAGGGACACTGAGCAATTTTCCCCTAGGAACACAGGAGAGATGAATGTAACAGGGTAGGCTTCAGAGGGACAAAGGACAGAGCTGCTTATGTGCTCTGGAAGGTTACTGTCTAAAAGGCAGTGTGAAAGATGGCATGGCCAAGTTTGTGCAAGAACAAAAAAACCCCAACAAATTACTTTGATTACATGATAGAACAAAGCAAGATCAAAAAAAGCAACATAAAGAGGCAAAGGCAAGTAGGCAGGACCAAAGACACATCAATTTTGATACATGGGAGAGTTTCAACTAAACACTGATAAAATACAGGAAACTAAAGGAAAGGTATTACATATTGTAAACAATAAACACAAACTATGATTATTTCTATCATTTATAATGAAATGTGTTCAAATGAGAAGACAACTGAATCCAAGAAGGTACAAGGAGGAGGGATCCCCTCACTAAGGGAGATTCATGTTGTTAAAGCAACTTCTAAAAGATTAAAGAGAACTTTTATATTTAATGCCCAAGAGAGAAAGAAATTAAATCTTTTAAAAAAGAAATTGAAGATTCACAAGATGAAAAACTCTTCACTTGATTTGAGAAACTTTTGCGAACAGAAATTTTCAGAGGGAGAGGAAACCAGTGACAGGTTAAAGCAAATAATGATAAGATTTCTTTTCACCTTCACCAAAAGCCCTTTTTTTTCCTTCTTCACAGCTAACCTACCTTCTCCTGACTTCCTCCTGTTTTAACAAAGGAATTCTTCATTCAGCAGAAACTATTCCCACCTCATACAATGCCTTAGAAAACTGGTGTCAAACATTACAGTCTGCTGAAATTACTGATGTTAAATCAACCACCAATCAATTACATTTGAAGCCTGCTGTCAGCTCACCTGCCAAAAAAGCTGTGATTTCCTAAATATGCTTGTCGTTTCCCCTCAAACAGAATTCCCAAAACGTGTGTGTTTTAAAACTGCTTCTAGAATAACTACACAGTGACTTCCGCATGAAAATCAACAGGGACAGAAGCCTACAATGTTTTCTCAAGTAAAGAGCAGAGAAACAACACAGCAGTCCCTTGAGAACTAGAGGATCCAAATCTTCTAGCTGAGTAGCTGGGAGCTCAGAGGTGCATCCATGCTCTTACACATGGAGCTGGATGGTGGTCATGTGGGCTGCAAGGACATGGTTCTCTTGTCTCCACAAAGGATAACCCAGTCAAAGAAATGTTAATAGCAGCAAACAGAAACAGAATACAAACAACACTGCTTCTTTTACCCTCTAGAGCAACTTGCCTAGTGATTGTGAACTTAACACTTAATGCATATAAATTGCTTTCTGTGTGGTAGTCTTCTTCAGTCAAATAAAGAAAATAACAGTAACCTGTCTTTTCTCTTACCAAATGTTGAACTCTCTTGTTTGGGACAACACCAAGTGGACAAATAGATTAATACCGATTCCAGATAATTATGTGCAATATGCATGTGTTTGAAAATGCTAATATGTATTTTAATTATACATAGAATTTTCCCAAGGTATACTGAAATAATTCATAAAACATAATGTAGAACATAATGTAAAAATGTAAATATTATTTAATTTAATCTTTTTTACAGGCGCACATGTTTCTATACATACACATGTACTTTTTAGGAGAAATTTATACTATAATTAGACTGCTCTTTTTGTATTTTTCTGCATTTTTACAATGCCATTATGAATAAACAATTAGATGCTGAAAGTGAATGAAATAGCTCATACTCTACAGCTCCCCAAGGTGTTAAGGACAGCAGTCAGGAAATGAGCTAAGAAAAGCCCACTCTAACATTTAAATACTAGTAATAGCAGCACATTACATTAAAAACTTAAAGTAGAAAAAAAAAACTATGAGAACATAATTAATAACTCATCTAGAGAAAACAAATAGAAGAACGTGAACAATTTTAGCATTTCTCTTTTACAAAACATCACATATGTAAGGTGAAACTCACTGCCCACTGGTTTTCTAAGTGCTGAGCCAAACAGAGGGAAAACCCTGAATGACTTCTCAGAAGGCAGTAGTTTATCTAGAACATACAGTAAGCCAGGCAAACTCCTAATTTCCCTTTGCAAGACAGAATATTGCTCAATTAGCAGTTTGCTACCTAAAGTCTCCTTCTACACACATTCTGTAGGTAAACAACATTAATTTCTTTCTTGTATTGACTGAAGCTTCTCACAACTTGCCTGAAGTTCAAAGAGTCATCCCATTTTTGCCCAGACAGCACAGCATGGACTTGGTCATTTTCTTCTGCCCAGCTGCAGCCAAAGAAGCCACTGCTTCCATTTTTTTTCATCCCTGCTGCATCTCAAGTTGCTGCAGTCCAACAAAACCTACTGTACTCAGTGCAGAGCTTTTCCTGAATTTCATCAGTTAATGTCAAAGCCCGGGACACACCTAACGCACATCTACTGTAGCAGCTGTGAGAAAGCAGCTCAAATGTACACTGTAATTCTTCCAAACACCACCCTGCACCACACATCTCAAGTGCCCACATTTTCATAATGTACTGCCCCCCACCTGTGGCAGTCCTGTTCTCTAACCCATTCCACACCACCACAAATGGAGGAACAAACCATGGGTATGAAAGCAGACATAAAGAGGCAATTTAAAGAGAAATTCCTCCAAAATACCATGTAACTATATATGAGAGTAATAAAATGTCAAACAACAGTTAAGGGCCAAATTTTTAAAAAATTGGCATTTTGACATCATGCTCACAAAAAGACATTCAAATTGCATTTCCTTTCATGTCTCTTTTCTTCTGCACAGATCAATGTGTTTAGAACAACCTAAAGAAATAAAATGGGGGGGATTGAATAAAAATTAATTCATGACCTAAAATAAATTTATTTTATGCCTAGAATTAACCATTACATTCATCCAGTGTGAATTCTGCACACAACACAGACCACCAGATTCCACAAAGTAGCTCCAGAATTCAGTCAATATCTTTAGAGGTCTCTGTTGAAAAGCCTTACAGCCTGGAAGGTCTAAGCAACACATCAAACAAAGCCATTAGATTTCTCTGATTGCAATTACAACAAACACCAGAGAATTTTATCTGCAAACAGCCACTTTTAAACAAAAAAGAAATGCAAAGCTAGTGATCTGAATCCTGCTCACTGACATATGACTTGCAGTTTCATTCAGAACTTAAAGACTGATAAACAGTCACAAGTTACAAATTTCAGATCTTTTGGTGAATACGTACCTTTATTCTTTTTTCTTCTCCTCTTCTGCCTTTTCATGAATCCTTATTCAAAAGTGACACATTTGTTCAGTTCAGGGAGATTCTTCTTTCTGGAGGGGAAATAATTTTTATCAGTAAGACTCCCTGGTGATCAGGTAGACTTGGAACTGCTGTTAATCAGCCTTTTTGACATGGTACCTTGAATAGCACTTCCCATGATGCTTTGTGTGCCTACCTTAATTCTTTCCTTTTGAACTCACCATGACTTATAGGTGTCTTTTTTTCCTTTTGTGTGTCTGAAGTTATCCCTCTATTAACTTTAATTGGAAAGGTACCTTTTGTTCCCCTAGAGTAGTCATATACTAACCACTGAACTCCCTAGGCTCAAATTTCTGGGGTAGCAAGAGTTCAGTTTTCTGACAACTCATAAAAAAAAAAAAAAAAATCCAGAGGAAAAAATTGATGTCTTTATTTTTGCTAATAACATAAATTATATTTATACTAAAGATGAACTGCTGCATCCATTTATACCAGCAAATACAGAGGATTCTGCTGGAAGTCACAGTGAGTTCAAAAGAAAGGAATTAAGGGCAGACACACAGAACATCACAGAACCCTGACCCTTGCCATCTGCAAACCCTACTGAAAGGCATGCTGCTAAAAATAAATAAATAAATAGCCTTTTTCTGAGGCACTGGGAGAAATGTAGGTTCTTTCATAAAGGCAGAAGCAGCAAAGCTTTGTTTCCTGTAGACTTGTGCCTCTCCCTCACAATACCACTGTTGGTAAGGGAGAGGGAAGGCATCCAGGCCAGCCTGCACCTTGC
Source organism: Promerops cafer (assembly GCA_013398275.1). NCBI lineage: Eukaryota > Metazoa > Chordata > Aves > Passeriformes > Nectariniidae > Promerops > Promerops cafer. The sequence goes on from VZSE01007212.1 coordinate 1,305,144, forward strand.
TGTGCTCCAATTAGCCCCACAGGGCACCTGCATGGGATGGCCAGACCGGTACCAAGCACAATATGTTACAGCTGAGTTCCCATTTTTCCCTCAGTATTTGCTCTCATTTGAGGCCTGTCCACCAACCAAGTTTTTTACAATTAATTTGTCAGACCTTCTGCAATCTGCTGCTCTTCTAGGTCTAGACGAAGCTGTGCACAAGCCCTAAAAGTTTCTGTGAAGTGACAGCCATATACCTTGGATATAACGCATTTCTCTAAGAAAGCCAACTAAAAGTAAAATATCCTCTTGCACTTTATTGCCTATTCAAGAGATTCGTTCTCACCGACTTCACAGCCCAGTCATGGTCACATAAAATACTAAAGAAAAAAGATGTTCCACATTGGGCTCTGAATCAGAAGCTATGTTTGAACCTTCCCAGAAAGATAAGTTTCATCACCTTCATGCTGTTCAGCTGTTTATATCCACAGACTGAGACCCAATCCTCTTGATTTTCTTTGTTCCAGAAGAATGTGGACTAAGGAGGGCCAGGAAAGCAATATAGCAAATTCTGCTGTCCCACAGCTTCAGAAGACCCTGAGTTAAAGCAGCAACAACCATCCTCTCTGTACTGACAGAAGAAAAAAACCCTACCAGTTGTATGTCAAGGATTAGCACCTCAACCCTGACATGAAAGTGATGCCCTAGGAGGAAAGACTGCTGCATATCCCCTTCCTGAAGACCTGGCTAGCCCCATGCAGCAGCTACAGCAATGCATTCAGAAAGGGGAAGAAAATGCGATGGAAAAGTTTGTGGGTCAAGGACATCACTTAAAGACAAAAAGAGACTCAGCTTGGGGAGAGTTAGTGTAATTTGTTGCCACTTAAAATAGAGTTGGATGCTGAGACAAAAATTAAATGACCACCATCCACTCCTTTTCCCAGGCTCGTCTTCTCTCCCAGCTCCTCTACTCCCCTACCCCTGAGGGGCCCTGCAGTCAGCCCAGGGCTGTGCCCATCTGTGCCCAGCACAGAGCAGCCCACCGACACCCCTGTGGCCACCAGCAGAACCTGCCCCCAGCCCAGGGCCACTCAGAAGAGCAGCGTGACAGCCAGCACCTTTTTGGGGCCAGCGGTATCATTGAGCTATCAGCCACTGACCCTGGGGAGCTGCGGGGTGCCCAGCAGCCCCCAGCCAAGGCTGCTCTCAGCCCACCTCAGCCTGCCAGCACCCAGTCTGCTCCTGGCACATGTGGTTGGTGTGCTGACAGAAAACATCACAGGGACAGAAATTGCAGTTCTTAGAACCAGTGTGTAATTTTCTCTTTTCCTACCCAAAAAGGTAGTACAAATAGAGCCTTCCTTACCATATAAAAAATTATTTTTTGTAGGGGAAAATTCCCAGGCAGCAGCTTTTCCCAGTGTGATTCAACTTGTTGGGGAATTTTCTGGGAAAGCGGCCTTGCAAGAATTTTGGCCTTTAGGTCTGAAGTAACACGCAGTAATAAAAAGGTAATTAAAATGACCACTGAGCTAAAAGAAGATGCTCCAAGCCACAGCACCAGCAGCCTTCTCTGCTGAGACTGCAAGGCTGCCTGGTACTGGCTCCAAAATGAGTTCATCCATCTGACTGCCAAATCGCCTCCCTTCCCAGCTGAGGCAGCGCACCAAGGAGATGTGAACAGGGACTGCTTAAAAGCAAAGCCAGCCTTGGAAGTCTTTCCTCCAGCCCCAAGAGCAGCCGCTAGAGCACAAGCAAGGCCATGCACAGGGTGGAAATAGTCTTTCCTACCTGCTCTTTGGGCTCAAGGGGAAATCAAGCTCTGCCATTATGGGAGAAAGGGAAGCAGAGGTCATTGACCTGCACCAGCCAGATCTTCAGGTGCCAGTGGTGGTCAGCCCAAGTACCCAAGTGCTAACTGCTGCATCTACTGGAAGTGTTCAAAAAATGTGTGGATGTGGTACTTGGGGAAGTGGTGGTGGCTTGGTGATGTACGTGGTGGTACTGGGCTAATGGTTGGACTCCATGACCTTAGAGGTCTTTTCCAAACTTTAAGAACCTGTGATTCTCCCTCCCTTCCCATCCCGGCTTTGTTACCAACTTGCAAGCCAGGCACCAAAGAAAAGACAACTCCCCTAGCGCGATCCTCTAAAGAAGGCACAGAATGTCTCGCAGGTACAAAAATCCTTGCAGACTGCTCTGCAGCACTGGCAGCCCCCACCCCCCTTCAGCTCCACAACTTGTCTTTGAAACAGCCTGATGACTGATTATGGGAATCTTCCCCATGCGGTACCCCCACACCATGACATCTCAATCATACTTCCATTTCTTCCAAAGTAAAAAATGTTTTTTCTGGCCCAGTATGTTTATCAGTTAGTCTGAGCCAGTTATCTGCATAGTTTATGGTATGCAGCCTAGAACCATTAGATTTTTATCACGTCTTATGAAAATCATACACAGCTTACTCTTGTAGCTGTATATTACAAGGGAATCATGCACAGAGAGACTGGTTCTCCTTAGATTACTATCTCTGAATTGATGCTGTATGAGGCACAACTGCTTAAAAGGTTATAACTGATGTAATTTTCGCTATTACAGGTAATTTATGGCTCCTGTGTGTCTGACTTGTCAAATCTTCTTACAGAGATCAAACAGGATCTGTTTGTCATATGCATTTATCTAACACTTGCTCCTCTGCAAGCTTCAAAATGTAATAGTTATTCTTTTCTTGGGTGTCAATTTTCTCCTATACATCTTGCCTCTTAGTCCTTGTAAATGTCCTCCTAATGCAAAATGCAGGGGTGCTTCAGCAGCAAATATGAGCAATGACTTCTCCTCTAGAAAGAATTTTTTAAAAATAATTTTTTTTTCTTAAGCAGGGCTCCAGTCCTTCAGAGAGGTCTGAAGTCATGCACACAGATATTGTGAAGCTCCAGCTGCGCTTCAAGCCTTGCTGCATTATTTTCCCCTCAACTTTACATAACTCCGAGCTGATCTCTGCTGTTGTGAAAGAAATCCTTCAGGAAAACTCCTGGAGAAAACTCTTTTCATTGAATAAGGCAGGGGGATACACGCATCAGGTGTACATCCTCAGCTCCTGCCTCCACATCTGCCTCCACCTCAGGGCCAAACTCCCATATCCTGCTGTGTCTCCATTCTGTTTCCTCATCTCACATTGTTGGGAGTCATATTCTGCCTTACATACTCGAGGCTATACCCCAATCACTCACAGGATGACAAAAGCTGAGACAGTTTCTTGTTTACTCTGCACAGATTTCACAGCAAACTGAGCTGGTGTAAGGGCAGGCAGGGAAGCACAGGAGGGCTCAGGGGAACACAGAGCTCTGCCCACACCCTGCTTTCTGCTGTGCAGACCCATTGGGGTTACAACAGCTCCAAGGGCACGCACAACAGAGGCAAAATGCTTGCCACATAACAGGGGGGAGGGACACTTTTCGTGAGGCCTGGGGATTTTGAGAAGTGTCAGTCTTTACGAACCTCTCCAGCAGAGCTGAGATGGGAAAGGCTCTTGAAAGGACTCACATGTTTGCTAAAGCAAGGAACACCTGGAGATGGAAAGGATGTGCTTCTGCATCAGGCACAGGAATCTCAAGGCTAACAGAGAGGAGAGGGCACCGGAGATTTCAGCTGTAATGTTATTCAATGCCACATGTCCCCACCAGCCAGGCCAGGCACAGAGGGTGCCTGTGAGGAAAGGAGCCAAAGAGGGGCTGAGCAAGGGAAGGGTCCCAACTCCTGTGTTCCTCGCAGCACCGCAGCGCCCCCCAGCCTACGGGGCACGGTGCCGGCTGTGCCGTGGAGCTGCCGCCCCACGGTGCCGTCACATCCCTGCGTGAAAAGGTAAGGAGCCCAGCAGCACTCAGGCACACTCGTGTTTCACATTTACGGACCTTTTACCCATTCCCCTCAGAAGGGCTGCATTTCTCAATGGCTATGAAGTGTGAAGTGTCTGGAAACACAGCATGCTCACTGTGGAGGAAAGAAGTTTACAGAGGAGCTTTGCCAGCTTAACTCTACATTTGGTTTTTTCCTTCCAGTCAGGTATGAAATGGCAGGACACACTTAAGCAGGCAGTACGATAGGAATCCTAGAGAGAAATAAAATAAATAAATAACCTTAAATAGTAAACGAATAGATAGAATTTATTTATTCAATAATAAATAATCAATTCTTATTAAGTAATAATAATAAATGGTATTAGAAGAACTACACTTTGCTGAAAGTGAAGTCGTTTGAGTAAAGTGACTAAAATTGGTATCTTCACTGACACATCATTTTTGACAGGGTTTACAGTACAGAAGATTTGTGCAGCAGATGGGAAATATTCTGAAAAAGCACAAATAATTCTTCAAACATATATACAGAACAGGATTTCAGAACAGGACATTTGTGAAAACACACACAAAATCTAGAGTTCGTAAGATCTAAGGATTTGGCCCAATAATACAATATATGTTTGAGAAATGCCAGTCTTTGATTCAGAAACATCTAATGCTTTGCAAAAACTGTTTCTAATATCAGGGACGACTTTGGTCTTGCCAATTGCTTGACATGGTTTTAATGTCAGGTAGAATTAAACACTGGCAATTAAATAGCAATAAACTGTAAATTGCTGATGCGATATGCTGATGTTATATATGATTTACATGTATGACTACAGAAGCTGCAGAAGCACATTACTTGCAAAACAACACTACCAACCTCATAATAATTATATAACTAGAATCCTGTTGGAAATATTGCCCACTTCTGTGAACATTTTACATCCACATTTTGAATCTTTCAAGACTGTTTGAAAAGAATTCCAGTGTATTTATTCAAAAATCATTAAAATCCTAATAAGTGTAATAATAAATAATTTGCTTCTTCACAGATTAATTTTAACACTGACTTATTTTACCATGCTGATAAAATCTATCCCAATCTCAAATATTATTCCAACTGCCTCAGGAACTGCCATCTCTTTTTTTCCCCTATGTTTGTTTTTAGTTTCTTTCTTTTCCCTCCAGTGTCTTAGATGAGGATCTCTCTTTATCTCTGTCCCAAGCTTTATGCTATAACAGTCTTGAATGGCATATCAGAGTCTATTTCTGAGTACTGGAACAATGTCTCTGACAATATGTATTAGTGTTCTGGCACTTTCCTCTAGAAGAAATTTTTATGTGCCTCAGACAATAGACAATGTGAGGAGATTTGGACAGACACTAAAGAAGAAAAGTATTTAGTCAGTCTTCTTGGAAACCACTCCAGTACTGGAAGCAGGAGTTGACAGAAGGCAGAAATACCAAGAGAGTCAACTACAAACTAGAAAGCAGCTCTAAGGTTGAGGATTTTATGAAACAGAGAGAATGCTGTACTTCCTCTGGATGGACTGACCCATTCAACTAAACAAATGCCAAAAGAAACACAAACCCAAAAAATTAAGGGTTTGAGCCGTTATAGTCAAGATACCAAAACCTGAAAAGAGTATGAAATAATTTCACTGCCTATATCTGCATGATGCCTGCCTTTACAGTAAAGCATGAAAAAAAAAGAAGAAAGGAAAAAGACAGATAAGAAAGTATTTTTCATTTATGAGCATAACTACATACATACTAAGACTATCAACATGTGCTGGAAACATCTTCCTAAAATGAAAATATGTGGTTTATAAAAACATACCAAAGAAGGAGCTAGTGCTCTCATTCAGATAGGATTGATTAAAGGAAATCCATGTGTTATGCCAGACAGACATATGCCAGTTCTGTGATAGGTGAGCACAACAGTCCTGGATAATGGGCTTCATGTGTATGGTAGAAATACTGACTACAAATGATGCAGTTGATAACACTGACTTAAACTGACGGCATTAATTTCAGAAAATTTTTACTGATCAGCTTTTACTCTAACTGTAGAGTATGCAGAAAACTAATTGTAGGCTGTATCCAGTCTTACGGCCGGGCGCTGTGCTGTTTTCTGCTCAGGATGTGATCATCAGAAAGACTCTTGTAGATATTTTACAGACATCAACCATACAAGATATTGACAGAGAGCCTTATTAGCATTTGCCATCCATACGTGGTTTTTTGATACCAACAACTTCAGAAGCAGAAAACACTGTGCCTTATTACAAATAATTTTCTTTTGTTCACTAATGCTACAATTTCTCCACAGTCTGGCAGGCCCAAATAATTTATTCTCTAGGCTTCCTACAATTTACAGAAATGCTTTGCACACTATTACTGACAAAATCCTTTGAGAAGCTGAACTTGAATTTAGGTTATGAATTTGGAGGAATTTCAGCTGCCTTATTCACCAGTAGTAGTGAGGTGTCACTTTCTCAAAATCATCTTCACAATTAAATCTGGAAAAATACACATAATCTTCCTATGAAATTGTACCTTTTTTGTAAAAATACCTCCACAAACGTTTCCATTAATTAATCCAGTCTGTGAAGGTTAGATACCTTACTCTGAAGGCAATTCTGTTTTAAATCAGGTCTCTGCTCGATGGACTCATGCTCTATGAGGTCCAAGACAGCTGGCTAAAATAAGTTAGTTCATATGGGCTTTGCAGAAATCTATGTATGCAAAATTGAAAAGTTTATAATAGGAAAAAAATGAATCTGATAATCAAAGAGTAAAACTCACTGATTCATGCCATCAGCTGAAAGTGTTAGTACATACTACAAATCAATGCCTTCACATTCGTGACTAACATTCAGCAAGAATTTACCAGTAAAACAGACAGTGAAATCTCTGTCAACTCATTCCAGAATCATCATCTTGTGCATTAACACTACATGAGAAAAGGATAACAGGAAATAAGGGAGAAAGACAAAATGGCAATGAAAGGCAGTGTCCCACAGAGGATGTTCTCTCTGACCAAATCTCAGAACTGGGGAGGAAGGTAACAAGAGAATAAAAAGCAGTAAGAGCCACAGCACTCTAGTTTTGAGGCAGAAGCATTCTGATTTCATTCATTAGGTGAATTGTGATTTGTAAAGAGTAGCAATAAATAATATCTTCCTTGCTAAAAAGACTTTTTCAAAGCTACGCAAATATAAACAAGTAAGTGTCTGAAGTATTAGCACAGCCTTGGAGGGAAGTAGTAAGGGAAAGAGAAAGAGCACCTCTTTTTAGCAGTGCTGCTACTTCTAGAGTCACATCGAAGGGACATAGTGCAGTCCCTCACACAAGTTTTGCTCTCAGAAGTGCATGACCACCTTATCCCAAGATTCAACACAGGCTGTTAAACTCATCTGAACTGAATAACTACAGCAGGTCTTCCTGCACCCTCCTGGTGCTGCACTATGTTCATTATACAGTGCAAGCACACCCAGGGATATGCCACAGGGCAAATTTTGCTCCTGGACCTGTACTGGCAGATCCCAAAATCTTTCCACCAGATCCAAATGTCATTTTACAGGGAAAAAGAAACAAGAAGCACTTTCAAAGCCCTCTCCCACAGGAGAACTGTGCAAATGAGGAATTTAAACTTTGTTATACCACTTTTCTCCAAATCTAGCTTGCGAACAATACCCTGTTTTCACTTTGGAGCGGTACATTTTCAATACAAAAACTGTTGTCTCCTTGCATCTATTAAAGCTGGAAAAGGCATTATTTACAGCAAGCAGACAGGCCCTGGGCATTTTAAACTCACTCCATTCATCATGAAGCTCCTGTTAAATAGTGCAGTTCCCATTAGGAGCTGGACAAGTTTCTCCTTGCAATCAGCTACTTAACAATGACACTTCTCCCACTTCAACTCAAAAAACAATGCTGGTGCAGGGATCATGCAGAAACACCCTTGAAATTGAGAAAGTCCTTCCCTGACATGAAAGATAGAGGACCCAGAGGCTCACATATGAAATATCAACTACTCAGTACCAAATTTTAAACAAGTATTTGCATTTCGTATTAACAACAACAAAAGAAAATCCCAATCATTCTGAGGGCTGTATTTCTTAAATGAAAAAAAAAATTGAGAAAAAGGAAGAAACTATAAAAGGTAAATCAATTTTTAGCCTACAGGTAAGTACCCTGAGGATGGCTGTTTTCCCACCAACAGAATTTCAGATTGTTTCTATGCATTTGTTGTTTTGATACTTGGAGATGAAAGCTTAATAGAAAACTGAGTGAAGTTTGCCCCTTTTGCCTCACAGTGAACAAAAAATCACACTGCCTGTCATCTTCTGTGTCTGGCTAGTCATAAGCATCCAAGCATGAGGTAATAAGCTGCAATAATCATGAAGTTATCCTAAAATCCACTTGATTTCCTAAATTCCAAGTACAATAAAGGTAGGTTGGGTTGTCTGGATACTTCTATTTTCAATTCTTATTCTTTTGACCTCTGCAGTTCTTTGCTTTTCAAGCTGTTCTCTGCAAGGCTGAAGAATAACCATTTCTTTAATAGATCTGGATATCAAAAAGACCAGCTTCCAGCAAGAGCTGCTTACCACTCAGTTAAGCTGTATACAACTATCTCTATTTCCTGGGTTGCACATTTTTGCATTACACAGACTTGTGATTCTGCAAAGACTTATTATAACCCCTCAGTTCACTTCAAGTGCTCTAAATGGTTTGACTGGATTTCTCATTGGGGATTTCTCACAGGGCACAAACTGAGTCTCTGCATGAGCAGTAGGAGCAAGGCTGTGCCATGCGTGGATCAAACCAGGAAGCACAGGTGACCCAGCACAGGCCATGCCCTCACTGGCAGAGTGGCAGTCCCACAGGGTCTGAGGATGGGGCAGAGCCCAGCAGTCACAGAGGTGAATCTCACCAGCAGCCTCTGGCCAGGCAAAGTAACCAGGCACTTCCAAGGTCCATCCAGCAGACAAGGGCAATAGGTAGGACTGGAGACAGAACTGGGGTGCATCCAGAAGGCAAGGTCAGAGATAATCATGCCCGCAGCATAGTTCAGGCCAGGACTGGGTGCCAAGCCTTGAGCTGAAACTGGTCTCCCAGAGAGAGGGGAGAAGCTGGTCAGGGTCACTAAGGTTCAATAGTGCCCCAAGGACCCTGAGATCCTTAAGCTCTGAGGAGAAGCTCAGGCACAGACCTGACCTCATTGAATACGAAAGAAAATGCTGCCATTAGTTTCCATGAGGTCAGGATCCACCTGATGTCCTTCTTTTCTAGCTCCTGTGACATGTACCTCAAATATCCTTGGGTCGCATATCAAATAAATAGATAAGAGTGATAAAAGTTAACTAAAGCCATGCAACACTCAAAGCACCTCTCAGTCACAGCTGTTAAGGATATTAGCACTGTATCAACCATCAACAAAATAAAAATTGCTATTGTGTTTCTGGCCAGCACTGGAAGGTTTTGAAGTTTTTTTTCTAAGGCTAGCTGCCAACAGTGCCATGGGAGTGCTAACACACTTTCATTTCATTTCAAGGTTAATATTGAAATACAGTAAAAATCTGCATTTAAACAGAGCTATAAAGGCCAAAGAAAAGATTCCTCTTGCTTTCAGCAAGTTTTGGATCAAGCAGCATACAAATAGTTTTCATGTGTGAGAGTGACGTTGCCCTCTGCTGGGTAACCCACAACCCAAGACAGCTCTGCTCTTCAGAGTCCCAGCAGATTCAAGCAGAGGCAGCCTACGTATTTTTGTCACTAGAATCTTTGCAAATAGCAGGTGATTTAGGTTTGCTGTATCCCAAAGAGGAAGTAGGAGTACACTGTTGTCCTCTTTTTACAAGTGCAGAGACAGAAGATACAGGAAGGATGCAATTTCAGTCTTCATCTCTTTGTGGAATATGGCCCATTGATTTCCAGTGCAGAATTAGCCCCATCCAATTTTTCCAAGGTCATCTGGAAAATCTGTAGGAAAGTCAAACAAAAAGAAAAAAATTAAAATGAAAGACTCTATGTTTCATGACTTTCAAGTTTTAAGCACACGATGGAAAGAAAAAAACAATCCCTCAAATACATTCAGTCCTTAAAACCTCTAGACACCAATTATATACTGCAGGGTATGTCTACATTAATTCTTACCTATATTCATTTATTTGTTTTTCCTCCTTTCACAAAATCAGATTTAATTTTTCTTAAGTAACAGATAAATTACTAGTGTCTATATTATCAGCACTCTATTAAGAGCAGGAATCCAGCTCGATGCCACTAGGACGTTGTAACATTCCTATCTCATCAGTGATCAGACTAAGGTCTAGGGAGTGAAATTTATCAAATGCCATTGTACAGTGTATCTGGAAGGATGATAAACATGATTAAAATTCATTTCACCAACACAGTTGCTCATATGTATTTGATGTCCTTTTCCTTGGAATGGTTAGACAAATTGCACAGTTCCCTAAAATGAAATTCAGTTTTGGATTTTATACAATGTGCCCTGATAATACAAATCAATATTTTGACAAAACACATTTTTTCCCGGAGATGAAGTATAATGTGTAATAAAATACATTCAAGTACTTTATAATTTATCCTGAGAGCACAATGCATTTGACCAAATGTCGTACATCATTCCATAGAAAACTAGGTGAAATATATAATCTATACTCCTTGAAGAAGCAACTGCATTGAGAGAGAACACAATTAAACACTTAATATTCAGAAAACATTTCAAATTAAGGATCTATGTGAAACCTCTTGAAGGTATGCGTTGTTCTACACAATTTAGCTGCAAGATCACAGTTTTTCCTCAAATGCAGTATCATATTCTCTAATTCCTTTCATTTTTAAGACAGAGTACATTATCTTCTGTGTGTCAACTTGCTTTTGCCATGGACCTCACAAAGACTGTTTACACGTGTAATATAAGGGGAGCCAAAAAAACCCCAAAAAGTTTCTGTGGATCTTCTGGATGCTGTGTGACTCTTGCCCAATATCTCTAATGAATTAGATGGTTTCCTCTGGAATTTCCATGTCCTAGACCCATTTGGCTATTCATCCTCCAAGATCTCTCTCCCTATGAAGCACACAGCAAAAAAAATTTCATGAGCCAGAGTGGCAGAGATAGAAATTTAAAAGCTGGTAACATGTGCCAGCTCCTAAATCCAAGGCAGCCCAAAGGCAGCAAGAACATTTAGGAGCTGGATTCTCCTTCATTTTACAGGAAAATTTGACAATCTACATACCTTAATGGGTCTTGGCACCAAGTACCATGTGCATGGTCAGGTAAATATATGGGTAGAGATTTAGCCTTTGACTGAAATATGAGCCAGATGAGGGAGTATTTAATGGGACAACTAGCTCACCAGACAAGACTCACAGTAAGAGGAAATAAAACCTGTGTATTTTGCTTACTAAGGTTTGCTCTATACAATAACACACCTTATTGCAGTCTCATTTACTGGTCTCTTGCCCAAAACAGCCTGGCATTTAGTCTTTATAAGGACTATATGAGAATTCAAGACCTAAGTGCCTGGACCATAATCATTACATGTAGATTGTTTTCACTGAGGCCAAGACATGAGCACATTCAGGCAGTACACGAAGATCTTGTTGCTAAAACATTTCCCACTTGAATGTGATTGTTCTCCAGTAAGGAAGCAATCACTGAAAAGCGAAATCCTACAGATGACACACTGAGTTTTATGTTCACGGGAGGTTAATATATTTTCCATCCACAGCAGAACTGTGTGTAATTTATAGGCAAAAATCCAGCCCTGGTGCAAGCAAGTGCAGCTCTTATTGATCTCAATAGTAGATGCACTCATTTATAGCAGGGCTGCTTTCGGCGTCATGTCTGTTTAGCACAGAATGAATAATATTACAAGGCAGGGCACGGGTTCACCGCGCGTGCTGAAAGCTTTTGCATTTGTGAATGTTAAAATAGCCTGCCTCCACAATAGCAACTATTTTGGGCTGGAGAACACAACATGTGCCAATCTTGAGTTGCATAATGCTTTCCCGTATCTCAGGGTTCGCTGCTCTGAATAGTTCTGTACTGAATGGCTGCTTAATACCTCCGTTACTGCGTACGGGCCCTGTCTCTAACAGCACGGTGCAGCGTGTTGCTCAATAGATGAGCCCTGCATTCACTCACAAAAGCCCGAGCCAGCCTGCAGGAGAGACTGAGGCAGAGCTTCGCTTGAAGAGCCCTGTGGCTTACGCTATTTTGGTATGAGTTTAAAGAAAAACACGCACATTTTTTTACACATTTGGTTTTCATTTGTTTGAAACAGTTTTGTAGCCTAATAAAAAGACCTACAGTTTCATAAAAGGAAGTTAACTGGTTGTCTCGAGGCAGTTGGAGACTTTTTCATATATTACTGGGTTATTTTAAGGGCATTAACTGCAGTCAGCCCATGAGCTGTTATAGAACTGATTTGATTTAGGTTTTTTTTAATTACACTGTGTTTTATTAAAAAACAAACCCGAATGTCAGTGTGAAAAAACTGTATCCTTTCCTATTACAGTGCTCTGGCCTGGAAGGCAGAGCAGTCCTTGTGTACTGGCTTGTAAGCCAATCCCATTGTCCACTACCTGTCTAGCACCTGGCTAGCAGCAGATTTACCCAACAGGAACAGAGGTTCAGGGTGCAGGTGTTCCCTACTGCTCTCCTTCCAGCAGTAGGAAGGGGTCTAATTTACCAATACATTTTCAGCCTCCAACAGAAAGAAATGTGACAGCCTGACCTCACCTTCCAGCACACAGACCCAAGGGGAAGGCAATTGGACTGTCTAACCTTGTGTTCTGGCAGTGAGAAAGGAAGGGAAGTAACCTGACCACTCCTGCCTTCCCAGTGATAACGTGCAGACCTCAGGATGGCCATAACTTACCCAATCAGCCACAGTGCCTGCCGTCCTCAAAATATACCCAGAAGGCTTTTCTGAAATGGATAATCACAGCACACAGCTCAGGAGTAAAACATGTGTGTTTTTCTTTCTAAAGCTCAAGGAAACATGCACATACTGTGCTCTAAATATGTTTACATTACTGTCTTCTTCTAGACAGCACAAACAAGCCACTGTGTGTAAGTATAAAACACTGGCAGCCACCATTCACCTCAGAGGTATCATACAGGACAACAAATTTAATGAAGGTTTGATTTCCAAGAACCCAGTCTTTTCCTTTTTTAATTAGACTTTTCCACATATTGTATGCTATCTCAATTCATCCCCTTTACATTTATGACTAGAATGGGTATTCAATGTATTAATTTAACCTTACATCAAGGGGCAAATTAATATGAGGGCACAGTCCAGGTAAGTAGAGTAAAAATCCTGGGTAGAAAATATGGAAAGCTGAGAGTTTTGCTCAAACTGAGAGAGAAGAGAAAGGAGAAAAAGTAAAGAAAAAGAAGAAAATGAAATATGAAAAAGAGGATACTTAAAAAAAGGGGAAGCTGTCTGGGGTCTCTGACAGGAAGTTTAGCCACTGACTCCAGAGTCAGGGATCTTTTTGCCCCTGCCTAATACAATGCATCTTTTGTCCTTCTTTCTCAAATCATGTCCTATCAGGCAAGGTCACTGTCACATCCTCTCTCAGTAAAAAAGGGAATTTATTTCCTAGACTAAGCTCATGCCTCTGAGTCACACTGGAGTTGAGTCTGGAGGAGCACTGTGGTAATGTGGGAGAACTATACAAACCCTGGAGCTATACCTAGAGGAAGAAGAAAAAAAAAGAAAAATAAGCAAAAACATAAGTGACAGAACACTCTTAGTGGGTTGGACCTCAAACCTACTCTAACTCATTGTGTACAACCAGAGTGATAAGACAAGCACTAAACCCTAGAGATCTGAAAGTCAGTATCTGCTGAGAGCCAAAATCTCAGTGGCTGGAAATTGATGTAACTTGGGGAATCAGCATTTCTGGGCATTTGGGGCTGTTATGGGTATGTAAAAAAGGAACCCTAGAGAACATTACAAATAGCACACAGAGTATCAGAGGTCATTTGGCTTCAACATGCTACAGATTGGTCTTGCTCAGAGCTAATTACTCATCATGAGCATATGAGAGAAATTCCTGTATGAAAAGTCTGTGATACTAAAGGGCCTGCTCCCTCTTCTATCAAAGACAACAGCAAACTCTACTGACTTCAGCCGAGCAAGAAGCAGGTTCCTTAAAGAAGAGGAAGGTTTTGCTCTGAGTGAAAATCAGAATTTGCTATTTGATACACTAAGCATGGCACAAAAAAGTGGTTTTCACTTTGCAGGATAATAGAAGCCCTTCTTTTATAGGGGCTGAATTCTATATCTGTTATGTCCAGCCAGGGTTCTTAAAAAAAATCTCACACATGCATGTCAATTATTGAATGATATTGTTTAAAGCTAGAAACTGTGACCTGTTAGGCTTTAAAGAATAGGCGGACAGGCAAGAAATTCCACCAAGTGATTTATAAGCAGGTGGATGAGAAAGTGGAAACTTTGTGAGTGATCCAGTTCAGAGCCTTATTTTGATGGAGGGCTCCCTCTTCTGGATTTTGATTGAAGCATAGTTCCCAAAGTCCAGTTTATTTTTCCAATGCAATTCAAAGGTGTTTTCAGCTAGAAAACGGATCAGGGAGAGTCTCTGTGCACTCTCATAGTCAAGCAGTGCCTCTTCCCAGATCACTGTGGGGATCTGGGCTTTGGGAAGCACATCTGTGCATCTGCCCCACAGACCTGCTGGAGAGAAAAGGGGCTGACACCGTGGTTTTTAATTTGTATATTTAAGTTTACAGATGTCCTAGGCAAAAGGATAAGAGTTTACTTTAGCTTATGATTCTTTATTTTTCTTGCTATCTAAATGCAGGTTTTGGGTAATTACACCATTAAGAAATACTATTAGTTGCAACAACTCCTAGGAACTTTACTTCTGAACAAGAATACCTTCAAGTTAACGAGCTCAAAAAGAAAAATATCTGTTTGGCTAGAAGTTCTCCAGTGACATGAAAAATAGCCTTTTAGTCCCTTACACAAATCAAAATAGTCTTACATGAAAAATCCTTCCTAATCTGTGGGGAATTTCCTCCCCCATAGGAATTCCATCTGAAAACAGACACTTCCTGAATGGCAGGTGGGACTGCAAGAAACTGAAACTGCAGCTTTGATTAATTTACATTTCTTAAAGTGAACAACCTTTTCAGGCAGAAACCTGCTTCAAGGCAGATTTTTCTTTAATACAGCCTGAGTTTAATACCCCAGTGCAAATATATCTGTAAGACTATGCTACAGACTGTTATCGTGACCACAGGGGAATTCCTTATTTCAGAAAAGGATAGGAATGCAAACAAAACTCTGAGTTTTGCTGAAAATTAAATAATAGTAATAATAATACATATGGCTTAGTGAAAAAGCATCAGGTGTCTCTGATTTTAAAGAATGACTGCAAAGTGTGTGCTTCGTTTAAACACAATAATAATCCAAATTCGAAGTAAACAGCTTAAAATTGAAAACAAGGACATGACAAAAGCCATACATGCCTTTACCAGAGAATTCTACACTGATATACAGCAGGCCTGTGCCTTCTAATGTTGCTGCTGCCCACAAGGCAGCATTCATCTAGACCAACTATCCCCTGGCTTTTTTTCCTTGCAGATTAGCAAAAAACAATCAGCCCAGTCAACATTTGGGGCCCATAATACCCACAGGCCATTTACTGTGAGCTCCCAGACCCACCCACAGGCCCTCAGAGCTCAGTTTGGGAACCACCAACTGGAAAAGCCCCAGCTGACACCAGTGACTCCTCCCTGCCCTGGGTGATTTGAGGCTACATTGAGAGCAAGCACACCAGCCCCAGCATTTGTCATTCGAAAAGATGAGATATGTAACGGGTATGAGGAAGAACAGAAGGAAAGTGAGCTGCTTAGTGCCAAGCAGCTGACTGGATGGAAAGCCAGGAACAGAGCACAGGCTTCTTAGGAACAAGCTCAGAGCTCTCTGAAGAGCTACAGCCCTTCAACAGAGTCTACAGTCAAAGAAGGGATCATAAAAAAGTATCCCCTGGAACACAGATACTTCAAGCCTATGCAGAAATTTATGTTTAGGTTAAGAGGTCCCCACAACTTCCAGCACTAAAAAAATAAAATAAAATAAAATAAAATAAAATAAAATAAAATAAAATAAAATAAAATAAAATAAAATAAAAATTTAAAAATAGAGCAAAGAACCGCCCTTCTCTTCTAGTGCACCCTAATTTATCTTTGGTAAGGCTTTGTGTTCATCTTTCCTTGAGGCAGGGTTGCTCAACACTAACAACATTCCCCAGTGCTTCAGGCCACAGTCCTCCTACATTTTAGTATCTGCCTTCGATTTGTGAGCCCTGCACTTGGCTCCCTCCAGAGCTATGACAACTTCAACAATTTGACAAGCCCCGTGAAATAAAGCATTTAAAAAAAAAAAAAAAAAAAAAAAAATTTAAAAAAAAAAAAAGAACTATTAAAAAACAAAAGAACAGGCATAAGCCATGTTTAACTCTCCCACAGAGAAAATCAAAGTGGACAATCTGCATTTGTTTTCTCCCAGGACATCTGCCTCCATCTGTATCTCAGGTCAGCCTGTCTGCTGGTAGTGCCTGGTAATATCCACCTCACAACAGGAATCAAGGCAATTCTTAATATTCAGCACTCCTCTCTGATGGTATGACTTCTGACCAAACTGAGCTTGCAACAAGAAACAAGGTTTTCAATAATAATACCCATCCCACATCACCTCTCTGGGAATAAATTGTGCTGCTTTCCTCCTGCCCTTCCCCACAAATGGCCAAGGCACTGACATGACAAAATTTCATACCATACTCATTAGATGGTTACTACAGTTATTCCTCAGAGAAACACAGGAGCTCCATTTTGTTACATTTAGACAAACTTCATTCAAGAACATGGTATCGGACATGTCTGGGAAAAAAACTTCTGGCTGGCAAAAAGGTCCTATTAGCTAGAAGAGCTGTCCAGCTGTGCCTTATTCCTTGCAAAGTTCCCATTACCTGTGACAACACTTGCCAGGGAGAGGTTGCTATTCCTTCCTAATCTCTTCAGACATCCTCCTCCTCCTACAGCAATTAATGGTGGTGTCCAATTTCACACATTCCTCCAGGTGGATTCCTGTACTTTCTTTGTAACACTTCCTTCATTTTTTCTGTTGTACCGTCCTACAACAACCCTTACCAATAGTTCCTAATTTCCCATGCATCTCTTGTCCCATCATCATCACCACCTCCTGGTACCCACTGGCCTGTGGCTTTGTCCTCTCTGTTGCTTAGATACTCCTTTCTGCTCTTTCCCCATAAACTTCAACAGGGTAGAGCAGACCACTGGAACAACAGAGAGACAGAGATCTGAGAAGACTTTGCCCTCTTCTATGCCCTACATACCTATCCCCACCAAAAGACACAGGCCTCTGGACATCTGTCATACATCTGGACATCTATTATTGTGTCTGGCATATACATAAAATTACATTCAAATATTGCTGTGAACATTGCATAGTACACTACTCCACCTTTAGGAAGTGGCAGATCTGATTTCCCATGCAATATTTATACAAATCCTCTGAGCCACATGCTGATATAATGTAAATCTGCTGCTTCATCCAGAGCCCATGATGGATGGCTGAACTAGGGAATGGCTATTTGGTTTTACCATTATTATTCAGTTAATGGTATTATGAGTACATCTTCCCCCTGCTAACCTACACACAGAATTACAAATCCTAACAGACTTCCATAGTATTCATCACTTTTTTGTGGAGTCCTCCAGCATATCATGAACACACCTAAAACACTTGCAACATGCCTGTTCATCTCAGTGCCACATGGCTTCATGGCTGGCTGCTGTCCCTTTTGGCAGAAGCAGTTTCTGCCTTACCTGTGTGCTCCCAGGGTCTCCTTGGCACTGGCAGCCTTCTCTCTGTTTAGTTCTCTGAACAGTTTCAATAGAGGATCAGACACCCCTGCCCTAAGGCAAAGGTAGAAACATGCCTCTGATGATGGGAAACAGGGAAAGGAGGACTGCCTTTTTTGGGAGCAGTTGCATTTGCTTACAAACATCCTAACAGACCACACCCTGAGTTCCATTACATTGCTCAAGTGCTTGGGATTTATTTTGTAAAATCAATAATGTAGAATAAATTCAAACTATATCTTACAGAGATTTTAAATAGGCCTTTTTGAGATCTACTAGAACTCAAACTGTTTAACTGATTAAAACACCTCAACAAGTCCTACATCCAAAACTTCAGTCCCACTTCTAAACGGTTAACAAGCTTAATTTCTCTAGAGGTCAGCACAGTACCAGAAACAAGTAAAAACAGAACAGAATAAAACAAAACTTGTTTGACTGGAGTTTTACATTTCCTCTAGAACTTCTGAGAAAGAGAAAATGAATTCATAATTTTCCAGAAGAGACAGGATTCACAGTATTTTAAGCATGTAAAATAATTGATGCTGTCCAGATAATGGTAGAACTCAGGGAGCTCCCTGGAGTGGAGGCTACAGATAGCTATGGTACTTAGCTCCTAATCAAGAGGTTACTAACAAATCGTAATATATGTGGCCAGGACTGCCAAGTTTGAACCTCAGTGTCAGGCTGAGCCATGACACATGCACTCGCTGTGTTACCTAAAGTATCATCCTTAAAAACAGCTTTAGAGTGGCTTTTACGTTCATGTGACCAAGTCTAACTTGGTGTTGGTAGAGCAAATGCAAACAGCTTGGTCTTCCATTAAGGCAATCACATACCCAGATGCAAAATCCAGGACTCTGAGACTTCATACAAATCTGACAGTCCTTGGGGAATTTGGGTTTGATGAAAAATATATATAAACATTATAATCTGTGACAGATATAATCTTGCTCCAATATTTTCCACTTTATTTAAAAGGAAAGCTACCTATTTGGTTCAGTCCCACAGTCTGGCACTTACAAAGATAAAAGGACCTTTCAGCATGAGCAAACTGCAAAACATATTTGAAAATAAATTCTTAATGACAATTGGCATTAAACAATTTATTTTCAAATACATTTTGCAGGCTGTTCATGCTGAAGGGTGCTTTTATCTTCTGAACTGGATGCTGCTAGGCTGAGCAGAGATGAAGTTTTCTCTTAACTCTTTCAGTACCTCACAAAGAGCAGATTCCATCAGGATTTTCTGATAAAGTACTTACACCTGCATTAGATGAACGTTGCATTACAGGGGCTCAGTTTCTCGTCCCAAGATAAGAAGCAGATAACCACAGCTCTGCCAGCCAATCATCTGACACCTACTTCTAACTCAAAGAATATTTCTTCTTTAATACCATCCCTTTTTTTCCTCAACAGAAATCCCAACTGCTGCGCTAACAGTGCCTTTTTGGTTGGCCACAAATCACAGCAGCTTTACCTACTACGTAGCAGGCACGCTTCGCAAGACCAGAATTTCCCGTCTCCCAGGTGGGAGTCAGCATCCTGTGTTACAAACAGCTCCTTTGTTGACAAGGGAAAGGCAAGCTCTGCCTCCATTTCTGGTTTCCCTTCTGCTTTGCGTGCCTCAACCTTCACTGCAACTCAGGTGCTTTTAAAGTCACAAAATAAAGCCAGATCGCTGCTGAACAGTGTAGGCCATCCTCCACAGCTCTGCCCTGCTACAGTCATTACTATGCTTTCCCTTTGAGTATTCACACAGCTGCACCATGAACCAGGACTGGAAAAAAAATCCAGCACAAATCACCCTTTTTGTTTTGAGCCCTTTTTCAGCAAAATAATTCCCCTGGCTTGTCTGACTGCATAGCCAGACAAATGTCACAGAGGCAAGCTTAGAGGGTGGAAATAAGAAGCCAGGCCTAGGGATGTGCTGGAATTTATGTTGCATTTAAAAAGAAACCACAGACTAAAACAGAGGTATAATAGAACTTCGAATATCAAATTTTAGGAGCCTAAAGGAAATTGGGAGACATATACATTACCCAGTAGTATGAACCACCTAGGGGCTGCACCATGGTGCCAAGCTGGCCATTATTTCCAACCCTGGCTTCACGCTGTTATATAGGGAAACTAACATAACCAAACAATGGAAAACAAGAAGGGCCTAGAGAAAGACAGACCCTTCTTGATGCCACTGGAATTTGGATCAGACTGCAGAATGTAATCCTGACTCTGTGAAAACTCCATTTCTATTTCTCTATGGGCAGAATGAGGAGAAACAGAAATCATCTGAATACAGGACGTAAGTTGTAAAAATGACTAGAGGAAGAAACTCTGAAACATTCATTTTTGCCCAGCTTACTGTGTCTCAGGAAGGAGGTGGGGAAAGTCAGAAGAGTTATTTTGGATCACTGCATCCAGCCCCCAGTTAACCCCTTCAGATCACATAATCCCAGTCCATTTGACTGGTTAAACATCCTTCATACCCTTCCAGTCCACAAAGACAAACAGCATATACCATACCTGCAAACTGAGTTGAATCCATGACTATCCAAGCCCACATCTAAGAGAATTTTCAGAATGCTAAGGAAAGCTCTTGCTTGATCCAACAGCTGCTATGCTCAAGGGCTAAGGATATGGAAAACTTATCAAGAGTGATAACAATGAAGTTATGAAGTCAGAGCAAGGACACATACCAAAAAGGTATCCATAGAGAATCAAAAAAGCTAGATGAACCCAATTTAATGGTGTGATATTAACCTGAAGAGGAACATTCCAGGAGAGGAAGATGACTCCTTCACTCATATAAAATTTTAAAAGGAAGAAGATATGAGCTCTAGCACTCCTCAGAGCTGCTCTTTTTGAAGTTGATAACACGTCTTCCACTAGCTTTAGAAATACTGAATCCTAAAGAAGAAAAAACAGTTCATAATAGAACATGCTTCCCTAGTACAAGAAAGATGCTCATGAAATCTGTGACTTTATTATGATGATCACAAACCATTTTCAAAGCACTCTCCCATTTTCCCAAGAATCTACTGGAATTGGGATACTACGGTGAACACCCTTGACAGAACAGGTGAGCTCTGGTATCTGTGCTGTGCTGGCATTTGTTTTTTCATAAATCTTTACCTACACAAAGCACTCCATTTCAGAAAAGCTCCCACAGGCAATGGGAAGCCATGACATACGGAGTCAAATATGCTGCTTGGTAAACCAAAGTTTCCAACAGTTGAGTAGGGTCACATTATCTCTGAGTAAGCATCTTTGCCCTCTGGCAGAAAGCTGAGAGGTCGAAGTTTTACAGATAAGAAAATGCTTCTATCCACTCCTTCCTGGCAAAGTTCAGGTGAGCTCCTTCCCTCTTGACCTCTTTCAGATGACCCTCCATGGAAGGGAGATTAAAGCTGTCTTATGAAATAGTGACAAACATGCATTTAGAAAAGAATGGCAGGAGAAAGATGTGCAGAAAGGAGAGACTGAAACATGATGATGTCGTGACATGAAAGGACATGGAACAAGAATACAAAGTGGAAAATATTGTCTTGATAAAAGCAAGCCTGCATCTCCTACTAAACAAACTAGCAGGTGAATCTATCAGCTAATCCCATTTATCTGTCTTTTCTCAGCAGTGCACCACTGCCAACTGCACATCTGTTTTGCCAGCTCATACACTCTTGCCTGGTCTCAAATGTCAACCCCTGTCACTGTCAGTAATTATGGACAAGGCTGGGGTGGCAGGAGAATTTCCATTAAAATCGACAAGGCTCAGGGGAAGCTCAAAGTGCACTTCTGAGCTGTAGCACCACAATCCATAGCCCTGTCTGGGGCTGCCAAGTCCACTAGTGCCAGAACTTGCTCTGCTGTGTCTGGCCCAAAACTGCTACTGCCACATCAGCTTTATTTGGACTAATTATAGCTAATTTGTTCTTACATAGACAAAAAGTAACTAAAACCCACCATTTCAATTTGGGTCTTTCAAGAGAGTTAGGGAGCTACCAGATGAGATCAGCTGAGGTGACCAGCAGCCACTGACATCCTCTGTTCTTGGCCACCGTTTCTCTGTATCACCTCCCGTATTCACTTGACCTCTACTGAGGTGTTCTAATGCTCCAGTATAGTAGGAAAAGAAAGTTTTCTGCCACATCAGCAGGTTGAATCAGCATCCCAGAAGGCAGTTAAGCACCACTGGTACCAGAAGAGAAAGCACAGGGACAAAGCAGAAGAAGAGAGAGAATCAAGACTTCCTGGGTGACATTCCTGCTATGTTAGTTAAGCTGGTTGAGTAATCTTTTACCATTTTACCCAGGTTCAATTCATGCAAGTCATAGTACAGTCTGATTTAAGTTGTGGCAATTTAAACCTCTCAAAATTAAACAGGAGCTTCTGTAAATGCTTTTATATCAGTTCATATGCAAGAATTCAAATTAACATCCAAATTTACATGACCAAAATTAGAGTACCCTCAATAAAGAACACAAAAGTAAAGATTAACATGCTCTGTCTTTTCTTCACTCCTTCAGTTGGTACAACTAACAGGATATCAAAGTGAAGTGCTTTAGCAACATAGAAACTTTCCACAGAGGAACAAAGGGTTGCACAGCTTCAGAGAGCTCCCAGTTTACCATGTTCTTATTAACTGAAAGACTTGGCAGAAAAGACAAGATATAAAACCATCTCCTCAATCCTTACAGCTTTAGAGGAGCTGTCTCTTATTTATCAACAGTATATTCATTACATTCACTTAGTAACATCATATTAGGTTACATTACCTAATGGCTACCTGGGTGTTAAATAGAGAGCACAATTCTCCGTGGAAGTTGCATGAACCACTCCTAGGAGATGATCATTTAAGCAAAACAGAATCAGATCATTCTCTTCAATACAAATAAGTGGCTTCAAGCTGCCTTACTTGAGCAGTTGGATATTCTCCTTGCACAGTGAACCTGTGGGTTGATTTAGTCAGTCAAGCATCAAAGTCAGCTCTGAAATGTTTTTAAAAATGAAGACACATGAAACAAGTGACTTCTGACAACTCTTCTGCAGAGATCAAATCTCTGCCTTGTTATTCATCACACATAATGGATTAATTTCTCAACTACCATTCATTTTTCCATCACTAGCTTATGGAAAGCACTGTCATCGGATTTAATAAGGCAAAACACATAACAGGATTCCAAAAGCACCTAATGTTACTGGAGAGAATGACACAGCCCAAATAACACCCACAGTGAGCAGAAACAAATGGGATCTAGGCCTTCCTAAGCACATAATTATTGACAGCAAGAAAGAAGGGATCTCTGTGGGAAAATTGTCCAGTAACAGTTTATGAAATGGCTTCTTCACCCCCCTGCCAATAAAAGTGGTTCTCAGCTTTGTGCAGGGCTCAGCTGAGGACAGCAGGACCTGTTTCAGTGTTACCACTCCTGAGTTATTCTACCAGCCTACAAAGAGCACACACCCGAAACACCAATTCCTTCTGACCTACCAAAGGTGTCTCAACTTTCCATAACATCTTTCTCTCTCTCTTGACCTCCTTCACCTCCTCTTCATGGCTTCTCCTTCTCACCCCTTGCCCCCCATCTCTGGAAAACCTGATATAAATACTTTATTTGGGACATCCCTTAGAAGGAGCATGTTATCACTCAGTCTGGTAGTCTTGTCTGTGCCTCAGTATCCCCAGCTGTGAAGTGATAAAAACTTATTTACCTTTATAAACTAAGTTGGACTTCTAGGGCAAAAGAAAAATGTCTGTATTCCAAGTAGTGCTGAAAGTCTGGTCTGAATAACAAAATGTTATTTCAAGCCATTGTATTTAGAGCTTCTGATATGTACCTTAGCATACCCTTACCTATACACAAAAGATCCTGATTTAATATATTTTCTCAGATTCTCCAGAAAATGCCAAATATTTTTTCTTGGCAAACCAAACCAAACAATAAATCAATTAGCTCCAGAAACCCTTCTGAAACATTAAACATTAAGTGAAGTACAAAAAACTCTTTCTCCTGCTTGAAACTCTTTCTCCTGAATTTGACTAATCTTTGACTTTCCTTTTCTCTCAAGCTAATCTCCATATAAAAGAAGAGAACTCTTTGCAAAACAAAAATTAAGTACCTGAAGAGACAATACTTTTCCCAAAACATGAATAGTTACATCTGCCACGAGATGCCCTAGGCATCAGCTCACAAGAAAAAAATGCACTAGTCTTGGCATCCTTCACCTTTCCAGAAAGTCTGGTCCTTACTGCTAACAAAAAAAAAAGCTTGTTTTTAAAACAGTAGTTTCTGTCTAGTGTTGTGCAATCTAATCTCACTTCTCCTTAGCACTGAGTCAACTTCTCTAAATTAAATAATTTTCCAAATTATCTCCTTTGGCAAGATGCAAAAATAAAAACAACCAAAAAAAACCCCAAACCAACCCTAAAACACAACATTATAAGAATTTGCTTATTGTTCAAACAGCAATGAAGATAATCACCTACATTTGTTTTTAAGTGTTCTGCAGCTGTTTCAGAGACTCAAATTAGAATGAACACCCTTCCCTCCCCTAAATTAGTCCAACAAAGGATAATGTTTAACATAACCCATTCTAATCAAGGATCCACCTAACGTGGCACACTATTTGCAAAGGTGGCCATGAGTTGATGCCCAAAGAAAAGTAAGAATTTAGAGAAAGTCTTTATATTCTATGCATATAAACACATGTAACATGTCAGCCCCCAACTAATATTCTCCCACTTTCCAGCTATTTATGGAGGTTTCCAAAAGCCATGCTTGACATAAGGATAAGAGGATAAGATTGTGAGGTTAAGAGACAACAGGCATAAGTTGAAACAAGGAATGTTCAGATGGAACATAAGGAAGCACTTTTTCACTATGAGGACTGCCAAGCATAGGAGCAAGCTACCCAGAGAGGTTATGCAGATTCTGTCCTTGGAGGACTTCAGAACCAGGCTGAATAAAGCTCTGAGTAAAATGGTATGAGCCAGGTGGCCCTGCTTTCAGTGAGATATCAGACTAGAGATCCCCTGTAATCTCTTCCAAACTGAATTAGCCTATGATACTATTTTTCATCTGAGGAACTTTTGGTCTGGATGTTGCTTCCATTTCCCAAGTTATTTACCCACAGTTTTACTTTTATATGCAGTTCTCTCCTGAGCCTGTGCAAACTTCTGACTAGTTCCTCCACCATCTGACAAACAATGTCCCTTGCTTTGCTCCTTGCTTCTCTGAGCTTCATTTCATGACTCTGGCTTGCTTTCAGGTGCAAGAAATCCAAAAAAACATGTGCAAGGGAAGAAAGGAAAGTTTTTAAAAATTATTTTAGTATCATTTATTCATAATATTCTTAGGACATGAAAACACTTTCATTAAATACCCTGCACTGTATTTCTGAATTTGGATGTGAGGGGGAAGGGTGGTTACATATCACATTCAGTTACCATCACTTGCTGTCAAAACTTCCCAGCACGCTGCTTGAGTTCTCAGCACACCTTAGGAGTTCTTGCACTCAATCATTACAATGCAAGACAAGTTCCCACATCCAGTCATTGCACAGGCACAGAAATATACGAAGAAAGAATTTCTCGTCCTACACCTGCTGGAGTCCCAGTTGCCAGTCTCCATATCAATCAAGGCACCTGGACCAAATGGGTACTGAGAACAAGGGAAGTTGTCCCTGCACAGAGATGGTTTGACACACTGGCATCACAACCTGTCACACTCCAGGTATCAGCAGAGACTTTCAGTCACTATCGGGTCTCTATCAGACATCCCTCAAAACCCTAATTCAGTTCAGGTGGAGCTCACTCCTGTTGTCCTGACTAAAGATAGGTGGACACTTGCACAGCTTTCCACCTTCTGCACATGAGTGAGGCAGACACAGTGTATGAACAGTTTATACAAACTGCCCCTTTGTAACCAGACTGTTACAAATGCTGTAACCTTCTTGCATTTTAACAGTGAGAACAAATATCTTCCACACCTCACAGAGGATCCATCTCCACAGTATTTGCTTCTTCCTAGGAGTCCAATACCTATCTGGACAACTGAGACTCAAAAGACAAGGCTAAGAGGAACCATTAGATAGTCATACCTAGGGTTTTTTTTAATCCAGTAGGTTTTTCAATACCGCTCAGTTCCCTCATAGTAAATCCAGTGATCAGTACCTAAATCATTAATTTTGCTTTGGCATCAAGCCACAGTCTCTGGCTATGCCTCCATCCATGCCATTAAAGACTGCTTTAGGACCTAGCTTTTTGGGGTTTTTTTCCCTGTTTATGAAATGACAAAACATAAGTCACTCCTGTATCCGTCTTTTTGATCAAATAAACAAACTTTACATCTGAAAATATTTGTCCCTACACAGGGAGGATTTTTTTCAACATTTATGGTTTATTTCTTTACCCTGTCTAGTTTGTTTCTATTCTATAATGGATGTTAATATTTGGCCTGAGGGCCACATTTGGGAATCTGGGGACAGAAACAGTTGGAGCAAGACATTTCCAGGTGCAGCCTTCATTGCTTAAGTATGGCTTTTATTCCTTTATGCTGTACACGTAACTTGCCTTGTTGGCTGGGGCGCATAGAAAAAATAGTAGCTAAAAGCAATAAGCCTGTAACACACCTCTGTCCTCACCATTACTTACTCCACAGGATTCTCATCTCATCTGATGATTCCTTCAGTAATGTTAACTGTATTTACCTTCAGATCACTGAAGATACTGAACAGTGACAGGCTCTGTATTAATTCTAAAAAACCCACACAACCTCAAACGTAAGAAATCCCACTCAAAATGTATCTCTTTGTTACTACTTTTTGAGATTTCCCCTTAACAGTATGACTGGGAGCAGTGGAAAAACAGTGAAACTAACTTTTCCTCCAGACAAACAACTAACCTGAAACCCTGCCTTAAAATGCCTAAATTCACTGCTTCAAATTTTTAGAAACTATAACAATTAAATGAACAGAAAAACCTGGGAAGAGCAAGATGAGCAACTGTGTTCAATGAGCCTCATTAGAAGCGAAGATAAATATTTCAAATCCAAATTAGAGATGCAGTGAGGGAGTAACACGACAATTCTTCTTTCCTTGTACAGTAGTAACCTATTAGGAGTAACAAATTCTGTAACATATTTATTTACGCTTCCTTCAAAGCTAGCAGGCACAGTAACTCATGAAAACTTTGTAGGGAAAACATTCTCAAGGATGAAAAACGAGAGTTCTTAGTCTACACTGAAGAATCTTGCTCATTGCAGATAGTTATCTGCAGATTTCTGACCTGTGCATCATATTGTTATAGGTGAGTCGGCAACAAATTCTTCCATACTGAAGAAAAATTCTTCCACATTTGAAAAAAAAGATGATGTTACACATCAACATTCAGTTGAAACCAGTAACACAGGAGAAATCTACTGCAGCATCCATGTACCAGTAGGTGTTCATCGGCATCAGTATTTCTTTTTTCTTTTCAAGAAAAAAATAAAATCCTTCTGTTGCAGCATGAAAAGCTTGATTAGAAGAATAATGCCTCAGGCAAACCCTAGAGGTAGAAGCAACTTGAAAGAAACACTGTGTTCAAAAACTAAGTTGATGCAATATTAAACAAGTGAAATCAGGGAAACAGGGCGGGGGGGAAATCTTACAGAGTCAGATTCTGAATTCTTTTACATTGATTTGACATTAACCTAATTCTGCTAATCACTGCAGAATTGTTAGTTGCAGCAATTACACCACTCACTCATACAAGTGTAATACACAGAGCCAGGCCCACAATTCTCTATCTGCAACACAGAGAGCTGCTCACACAGCCCTGAGATTCACTACTCCTTCTGCAGACCTGAAACATAACTTACCTGGTTGCAGTTGCCACAACCTCTGAGTGTCTGGCCATGGCCCACTTCCCTGGATGGGGAAGGTTATGGGGAACTGAACTGCATGAACGCAATCAGAGCAACGTCTCTGCATCAGAAATGGCCCTTGGAACAATAATTGTGCTTTGCTGATCAAATCATGCGCAGGAGACAGGTCCTCCTTAGACTTTCTGGTTCTGCCCAAACCTTTCAAGTGTATCATTATGGGACTGAAATATCACAGGCTGAACAACACACACACAAACACAAGTTTTCAACAATGAAAAAGGAAGTGTTCCCAATGAAATGCTTGACCAAAACATCACAGTTCTTTCACACTGCTATTATTTCCTTAGAACACAGAAGCCAGGAGCATATTTTTTAGTCACACCCCACCTTTCACCTGTTACCCATAAGGAATATTCAATCTGTCAAGTGTCATATCAAAGGATTTTTGAAGATCCTCATTCAAAACCAACAGGATCAATTACCTGGAGAAACCAGCATTGCCAGAGGCACACAGTGACATCACTATCAGTGCTACTGCAGTTTGGGCCGCCGCTGTCCCACCTCTCTGCCCCCAAAGTCCTTTACTGCTTGCAGCAAAGGTTATCTCACCCTGAAGCAATGATTACATTCTCTGACAGATCCTACATTTATTTTGAGAATGTGATTTGATGTTGGTTTTGTAACCTGTTATTTTCAGGCAGATGTCAAAGCGAACAGATGTGGGAGCTTGCCTTTAAATACCCAGGGCTTTTTGTCCACCACACATTTCAAGTTTTGCTCCAAAGGCTTGTTCTTCTCTTGGCATTTAGGTGATCACGCTGAAAAAGATGACAATCCTTTCAGCACTGCTGATTCTGATCCTGGTTGATCAACTAAAGGCACAAGGTGAGTCAACAACATATTGGCAAATCCACCTTTGTCAATTTAAGAAAGTACAATATGAATGTGAATCTTTCTCCTAGAGTTACTTTTCTCCCCCTCCCTAAACTCCTACTTGGGATCTCTGATCCATAAAAAGAACTACGCACATTTTTGGATATCCCTAGAAATAACTTTTCAAACCATGCTCCTCATCTTGTAAATTCCTTTCACTTTATTTGTAGGCACCCCTGTTACCCCAGTGCTAGAGGCAACAAGCGTGGAGCAAAGCAGCGATCCCAGCACGCAACCAAGCACAGAGCTGCCCCCGGACTACAGCGGAGACGCACACAAGGAGAATGGCACAGAGCAAGCTGGGAACAACGGAGTGCAGGAAGGTGAACAGACCTTCTGGGAGCTGAGCGGAGAGTCAAGTGCTGAGTCTACCCCTGAGCCCAGTGTTGAGCCCAGCCAAGAACCAACCCAGGAGTCATCCACTGAAATATCTGGTAAGACCCACTTTGTCTTTGATTGTCCACATTATTGATAGCTCAGTTTTGTTACTCTAATCTCCCACCTTTTCCTGCACTAAGGCAGCAGGATGAATTAAAATGCTGCTTTTCCTTGTAGTCTATTTTTGGCAGGATATATGGCATACCAGATATCTAGCCTCTCCTTATTCCAAAAATATAAATAAATTGCTGCAACTGAGAGGAAGACAATACTCCTTAAGACAAATTGTGTTATTATGGATGAGTGCATTTTGTAACTGTATGTGAAGCAA
This sequence comes from Promerops cafer, assembly GCA_013398275.1. Classification (NCBI taxonomy): domain Eukaryota; kingdom Metazoa; phylum Chordata; class Aves; order Passeriformes; family Nectariniidae; genus Promerops; species Promerops cafer. Next base: position 1,334,423 of record VZSE01007212.1, read on the forward strand.
AAAGGTCAGACCTCCCCTGACCTGGAAGAGGTTTCTCTTGTGGATATAGTTAATGCTGACTTACAGTGCACATTTCTAATGTGGGAAAAAAAACAAACACACCAAAAATGAAAACATATTTATATGGTCAAGTTCCATTGTTATGAAGGCCTGTGGTATGTCTGAGTGACATTTTACTCTGGTGAACACCATCTCAATAAAGATGGACCAAATAAACCCCTAGAGAAGAAAGACCCAAGGAGGATTTTGGTACCTACACAGCATAAAGTTCTGTGGCCTGTATCTCCATATTTCTCATTAGCACACTAAGCTGCTTTATCATGTACTCAGTCTCATTAATAAATAAAGGGGCACAGCTTCATTATCAGATGTTAATTCTTTTGGGGATTTTGTGGGGGTTTTCTTATTTTGTTGATTTGAGGTTTGATTTGGGGCCTTTATATTATTTCATATTACATATTACATGTGAGGATCACTCACCTTCTGTAAGAGACATTGTAAGTGAGGATCATTTAAATATACACAATGGAATAATGAAGCTGTGAGGAGGGGGTTTTGTTTGCTTATTCCTTACAATAGTTTGAGTAGGAACAATCTTAATTTCCATGGCGTTCATAGGGAAAAACTTGCAAAGCCCCAAAGTCACAATTCTGAGCAGTGTAGTAATTTGATATTCACTCTTTTTTTTTCTCTAGAGTAAATTGCAACATTAAAACTTGATGAGAAAGCAACACCCACTTACCTATAGAGGTGATTTCACCACCAAGAACACGTGAGGTGCCTGTTGCAAGCTAGATGGCAGAGCTATTCCCAGAACTACACCTTGCAGGAAAACTGTAACCATAGACTTCAGTTCCAGAACCCCATCTAATTCTTGCTTAATTTACCAGATTAATTAGATAACAGCTGACCTGTGCTGTTTTGCTTGCATAATAATCTGAAATAAAGAATGTCATCATGAAGAAGTTCATGATTTGTCATTATTGTAAATCCTTTCCTTGGTCCACTTCAACAAAAAAGATGAAAAAGATTTTAGGTGTGGGGTTTTTTTTATTTTTTTTTATGTCGCCTCTCAAACATACTTCATACAACTGATGCTTCTGTTTTCTTATTTTATTTTTGTTATGACCAAGCCTACTTTCAGTTTGCAGAAAATAGAACCAGGGTTGTGAAAACATTTTCAGACAGGCTCCAGCTGACTTCAGCAGACTGCTTTACATCTGCTGCAGGTATCCTCAGATGACAGGGGCAGTTTGAAACACAAACCACTGTTTAGCCCATAAACTTTTAAACAGCTGTGTCTACAAGCATGCAAAAATTATCTCTGAGTGTTCTCATGGGTTGCAGGTACAATGGCAAATAAATCATTGATCTACAAGTTTTGTCAGCCAGAACAACAGCAGGTAAAGAACATACACAGAAACATGAATGTACTAAAAACTTAACTTACTGATTTATTTCTCATATAATATCCAAGTGCTTCCTACTGCCTGGCATCAATTGCAGCGTTCTTCATTTGAAATTCTTACTGTTGGAGCAGGCTAAGTGCTGCACAGAACAGAGATATTGGCTCTCCTTAGAGACCAAACAGAAATAATCTAAAATAAATTAGAAGTGTCAGAAGAAAAAGGTTCTCTAAAAAAATTTAGGACTCCATCTTTTCCAAGGAACTTAATGCTGAAAACTTCCACTTAAAAAAAATCCCTCAAAACCCATGGCAGCAAGTGAGACATCTCCATATCCTCTAGTGCCTGGTGTAGTGTAGACAAAGCAGTTGTGTGATGCTGGAAGAAAGGAAAAGCAGTCTTGGATTTCCATTTATTCAAACTAATTTCAAAAATAATTTTCCATCTTCTAATGGCTCATTTGCAAAGTCATAAATAAGAGAAGTTTAACATCTAATCCCCTATTGGTAAAATTAAGTAAAAGATATCTAAACGCACCAAACCAGAACACTGGTTTATGTGAGCAGATCACCTATATATTCAAGATAATATAAAAGCCACCAAATATTACAACCAAAACACATTTTGCTTCCAAGCCAGCATTCTTTCATCTTATAAAACAACTTTTAGAGTCAGTCAACAGTACACTTCTGTTTGACTGATAAGCAAAAAAAACCACTGTGGAAAAAAAAAAGAAGCACCCACATTCTGAGTCTCTCATTTCAAGATGCAACAAGGAGACAGAAAGTAACAATAAAACCCTCAAGTTGTCCATTGGCATGTAGAAAGGGTTTAATATTCCTAAAATATTGCCTATATGATTGGCAGAAATTACTAAAAGACAGAAAGTTGAGTTAGTAACAAATACTGCGTTGGTCAAAAAGGACTGGTAATGAAGAAAATCACCACACGATGGCTCCAGACACAGAGGCTTTTAAACAGAGGTGCACTTAATGGTCGCACAAAAGTGTCACTGCAAAACAAGCCTGCCAGCTCTGCAGCAGCAGACGTGAAAGAATACTGCAAACAGAACCCACTCACTTCTGATGCAAGGAATTCAGAGGTCACTTGCTTTTTACTGCTTTCTCTGGGTCACCTACCACGTTAAAATGCGGGCCGCTGCCCTCTCACCTCTGGCTTGGAGAAACTTCTTCAGAGGGTACCCAAGAGGATATTCAAAACTGCTGAATGCAGTGCAGCAGAGAAAATGATGACTTCTTCAAAGTCAAGTCACTTCTCCCAGCAAGAAGTGGAACAAAGCAGCTGTCTCCCATTTACTCATTCAAAGCCCTCATCAGGGTAAAAAGGCTGTGAGCATATTAACTTAAATGCAAAGGATTGAAAGGCCATAATGAACTACCATGCATAAGTGCACCGCTACCATGCACCTAGCTTTGGCTATATCCTGTAATACTGTAAAACTGATTAATTAGTGAAAAATCACTGGCAAGGAGGAGGCACTGCCAGGAGCATCCGAGGGAGATTTAAACTGCTCCAGGGAGCACAGAGGGCTGTTTGAATTGGAAGGGTGCAAAGATAGAGCACAAAACTTAGGGAGTGAGTCATCACCCATCAAACTAGAAGAGGAGTAAATATGCCTTCAAGTCAGTCATTGGGAAAAGGAACTTGATGACCCAGATGGACCTCAGAGAGCAGGAGATAACTGGAGCTGCCCAACCTGCTCCACAAATAAAGAAATTAAAGACTAGTCAACCACAAAAAGGTGGCAGGTGATAGGAGTGGGTGATTCCACCTTATGAGGTACAGAGGCACTCATCTGTTGGCCTGGCCCACTCTCAAGGGAGGTGTGCAGCCTTCCAGGAGCCTGGATCTGGGACATTACTGAGAAGCTCCCAAGCCTACTCAAACACAGACTATTTATTACCCACTATTAGTGTTCCATGTGGGAGCCAGTGATACAGCTGGCACCAATCTGGGAAGCATTAAGAGGGACTAAGGAGCCCTGGGAGAGCTAGTAAAGGGCCCTGGAGTTCAAGTAGTTTTTTCATGAATCCTCCAAGTCAAAGGAGAGGGACTTGAAATATTCAGACAAATCTGGCAGGTCAACAAACAGCTAGAGCAATGGTGCCCTAGTCAGGGTTTTGGTTACTCAGACTCATAGGACTCGTACTGCCAAGCCTGGTTTACTGGAGGATGACAGGATCTATTTGACAAAGAAGGAAAAAAGCATCTTTGGTGCCATTACTGGACTTCGTGCTCACCAAGAGGAAGGAGCTGGTGGAGAATGCAGTACTTCAAGGCAGCCTTGGCTGCAGTGACCAGGAGATGGTGAGTATGATCCTGAGGATGGTGAGGAGGGTACACAGCAAGTGCACTGCCCTGGACTTCAGAAGAGCAGACATTGGCCTCTCCAAGGACCTATTTGATACAGTCCCATTGGATAGAGCGCTGGAAGGCAGAGGGGTTCAAGAATGCTGGCTGACTTTCAAGGATCACCTCCTCCAAGCTCACAAGCAAGGTACCTCAACAAGGAGGAGACTGAGCAAAAATGCCAGGAGGCCTCTATGGATAAAGAGCTGCTGTGCAAACTCAAAGCGAAAAAAGAAACATTTAGAAAGTGAAAACGAGGACAGAGGGCCTGAAAAAAGCAGGAAAATTGTATGGGAAGCTAGGGACAAGGTTAGAGAAGTCTAGGCCCAGCTGGAACTGTATCTGGCCAGGGATATTAAGGATAACACGAAGGGTTTCTACAGATACATTGCAAGCAAATGAAAGACTGGGTTAATGTGGGCCCTTTCCAGAAGGAAAAGAGAGACCTGATGAGGCTGGACAAAGAGAAGGCTGAGGTTCTCAACAACTTCTGTGCCTCTGTCTTCAATGGCAAGTGCTCCAACCACGCCACCCAAGTAAAGAAATGTAGATGCAGGGACTGGGAGAATGAAAACACTGAGCCCACTGTAGGAGAGCATCAGGTTTGAGACCATCTCAGGTTTGAGAATCTGCACAAGTCCACAGGACCTGATGAGGCTCATCCATGAGTCTTGAGGGAGCTGGCAGACAAAGTTGCTGAGCCACTATCCATCATTTCTGAAAAATCATGACAGTCAGGTGAAGTCCCTGATGATGGGAAAAAGGGAAATTTAACCCCCATTTTTAAAAAGGAGAAAGCCAAAGACCCGGGGAACTACTGACCAGTCAGTTTCACCTCTGTGCCAGGCAAGGTCACATAGCAGATTCTACTGGAAACTATGCTAAGGTACCTGGCCAACAAAGAGGTGACTGGTAACAGCCAAAATGGCTTTACAAGGGGAAAATCATGCCTAACAAATTTGGTGACCTTCTATGATAGGGCTACAGTGCTGGTGGACGGGGGTAGAGCAACCGACATTGCCTAGCTGCATTAAATGCAAAGCGTTTCACACTCCCGCACAACGTCCTTGTCCCAGACTGGAGATGGACCACTCGGTGGATAAAGCTGCATACCCACACACAAAGAGCAGTGGTCAATGGCTTCACATGGAGACCAGTGGCGAGTGGTGTCCCTCAGAGATTGGTACTGGGTCTCTTCAACGTCTTTACTGGCAAGGTGGACAGGGGGACCAAGTGCACCTGCAGCAGATTTGCTGACAACACCAAGCTCTGTGGTGCAGTTGACACCATGGAGGCAAGGGATAATATCACCCAGGGGCCGATGCAAACCTCATGAAGTTCAACAAAGTGCAAGGCCCTACACCTGGGTCACTGCAATACCAGACACACCAATGGGTTGGGCAGAGAAGTGATTGAGAGCAGCCCTGCTAAGAAAGATCTGGGGGTGACAGGTGATGAAAAACTCGACATGAGCCAGCTGTGTGTGGTCACAGCCCAGAAAGCCACTTGAATCCTGGGCTGCATCA
>VZSE01007212.1:1341584-1362345 GCA_013398275.1 Promerops cafer
TCTTTACTGGCAAGGTGGACAGGGGGACCAAGTGCACCTGCAGCAGATTTGCTGACAACACCAAGCTCTGTGGTGCAGTTGACACCATGGAGGCAAGGGATAATATCACCCAGGGGCCGATGCAAACCTCATGAAGTTCAACAAAGTGCAAGGCCCTACACCTGGGTCACTGCAATACCAGACACACCAATGGGTTGGGCAGAGAAGTGATTGAGAGCAGCCCTGCTAAGAAAGACCTGGGGGTGACAGGTGATGAAAAACTCGACATGAGCCAGCTGTGTGTGCTCACAGCCCAGAAAGCCACTTGAATCCTGGGCTGCATCACAAGGAGTGTGGCCAGCAGGTCAAAGGAGGTGATTCTGCCCCTCTACTCTGCTCACACGTGATTCCACCAGGAGTACTGTGCACAGTTGTGGAGTCCCCAACATAAAAAAGATGTAGAACTGTTGGAACAAGTCCAGAAGAGGCCACAGAGCTCATAAGAGAAATAGAGCACCTCCCCTATGAACACAGGCTGAGAAAGCTGGGGCTGTTCAACCTGGAGAAGAGAAGGTTGCATGAAGACCTGATGGCAACCTTCCAGTATCTGCAAGGGACTTACAGGGAAGCTGGAGAGAGACTCTTCATCAGGAACTGGAATGACAGGAGAAGGAGTAATGGGTACACATTGAAAGAGGGAAAATTTAGGATAAATATTAGGAAGGATTTTTTTACTGCAAGTGTGGTGAGACACTGGAACAGATTGCCCAGGGAGGCTGTGGATGCTCCATCCCTGGCAGTGTTCAAGGCCAGGTTGGATAAGGCCTTGAGCAACCTGGTCTAGTGGGAAGTGTCCCTGCCCATGGAAGGTGGAGTTGGTTCTAGATGATTTTTAAGGTCCATTCCAACCCCTTAACATTTTGTGAATCTATGAAATAGTAAGCTGTCTTTTGGAACCTCAACTTTTGCAGCTCTGAGCTGCAGACGAAAAGAATCCCTCTCTCCCAGGTTATTTGTTCATAAATTATTAGCTAGGAGGTTTTTTGTACCCTTCTTCAGGACATGTGATGCAAAACAGAAACACAGTTTTGAAACACAGCTCTTTGTCTCTTAGACAGATGGCCTCCCCAAGCCCACACCTACTGCAGAGGAAAGACATCACACAGGTGTCCAGAGTAAGAGCTCTTATGGCAGAAATGAAAGGTACTTTCCTTCCAGCTGTTTATAACACTTCACAGACATCTCTGGTTGTGTCTAGTAAATCCATCACACCATGATAGATTACTACCTCTCTAAGCTCCCACATGGTGAAGCTCGCACTGTTAACTACTAAGGCAGACTTGCATTTCTGCAGCACAGCCAACATAGTATTGTTTCATTGTGTTGCTCCTCCTTTATCTTCAGAAGAACTTTCAAGAAAATTAATGGATACAGTGGGGAATGAATCCTGCCATGAGGTTTCATTACATTGTGTTAGACTGCAGGAATAAGCTAGATGTTTTGTTAGAACTCACCAAGCAGGAACTGAGAAACTTGCAGGTAGTACACTGGACGCTGAAGCAGCAAAACCCAAAATCCAGTTCCACCCATCTTAAACTTCATGAACTACTTCAGGGACCCACAGAAAATGGGGAGCATAGAGAGCAGACTGCCCTCCACTGCTAAAAGCTTCAGGTAAAGCTATGCAGCATGTGGTTACTGGTGGCAACTCCTAACATTTTACTCTACAGGCATAGTAAGAGCAGACCAAGAATCCCACCAACAAGAAGTACACTTCTGCCCCTTGGGAGTTCATCTTAATCAGCTGAACAAGGCATGCAGAGTGGTCTACCCAGCATTCCAGTATCTTTGCGTCACTGCTGGTGACCAGAAAGAAATGGTTTGAGCCTACAGCTAAGGGCAGCACTGCAGATATACTGTACTTAGGAAGAAATTTTGAGTGGAGTGGCAAGACAATGTTCTCTGCCTGAACTATTAAGCTGCATAATGATGCAACTGTGTTGAACAACAGCCTATAAAATATTCAGTGGGTATCTCTTTCACTGACCTGACAGAAATGTGATAACCTGATAAATAGCTTGGGGCTCAGAGCTTCACTCTGACATCTCAAGATTTTCCACCAGGAAACTGATGAAAATTAATACCAAAAAGCAAGTGCTGTCATTACAGCACTCAGAAAAAAAAACATGATAAAGACCCCTACAACAGCAAATCTCTCCTGGAAGAAGAAGAAAAAAAATACAGGAGAAGAAATAGTTGTTTATTCTACACTTTAAATAAAAAGAGCAATTGCACCACCAACAAAAAGGCTTCTCTCTACTACAGAGCAAACTAGGATTTAAGAACATACCCTGCAAACCTCCTCCATCACTCCAACACTGAAGGACCTCACTGAGGCTTTGTTTCAGGTAATTCACATGCAACAAAGCCAGATTCAAGTTCACCAGCAAAGTCCTCAGCAACGAGCACACTAATATAAAAAACTGCCTGGGTGCTGGCTCAGTTTAGGATTCTGTTATCTGAAGCTTTGAGTTGAGCTTTACAACCAGCAAGACTTTGCATTTGGACAAAGGCTAAGAGAAAAGTGAAGTGGATATGCCTCTTCGGTCTGCTACCACTGCCTGTCCAGTTTAGCCCAAGAGCCACAACGCATTAATGCAAATAAACCCCTATTTCGACTGATTTTTCCAGGAATTTTAAAGCTGTTGCCCAATTCAGTCTAACCATGATATACATATAGAGGTTCCTTTCAGTAAGACAAGGAAGGCTTAAGTTGGTTTCTATTCATGGCTGCTAGTCACATCTTCACAAAACATCACACTCCCAAAAAGGCACAGGTCTCTGCACAAGGTCCCTCTGAATCAACCAAAAATAAGGTTGAATAGAATAGGGGAAAGAAAGATTTAAGTTCCATGGAAGTCAAGCCCAAAGTTCATCTGAGATGATGAATTTTACCTCTCTGAAGAGGACAGAAATAACAAGGGCACCTCAGTAACTGTGTTTTAACTGAACTTTTTAATGGGGATGGATACAATTAATACATTGTAAGCCAATAAACAATTTTCATTGAATTCTTATTACTTTAGTGAATAAATTAATGGTCAGCTGGACAAAAAATAACCTCAAGGAAGGAGTAAAGATATTACAAATCCCTTGAGGAGCTCTTCCACTGCTAGTTGCTGTCATCATTGATACACACCCAAAACTGTATTGCTATGATTCTTCTGTTTCTCCAAATGCCTCCACTGCAGTACCTGCAGTACTTCCATTACTAACTCATTTAATGACTTATACTCCATTATCAGATGGGCAGCGCTTTGGTAGAGGCGTGGCAAAAGATTCTTTGCTTTCTGTCAATGCTCGTGGCTGATGGACAAAAACACTGAACCTAACACCTTGGTTTGCTGCTGCCCTCACAAACCCACTATTTGCAGTCATGGTGATGGCTCTTAAAGTGTCTCCTGTCCCAAAAATGGCTAGAGAGCGGCTGTTGATTTTTGAACTAGCCACTAGTCCTAAGGCACGGTCAGAGGGCTGATCTGGCACCACGTTAATTCTTTTAACGAGCAATGCAGCTCTCTCTTTCTCCCCAGGTCCTCCCAGTGTTTCCAAGATGGACTGAAAATCTCTGACAGCAGATTCACAGGCAAAGAGCTCTTTTCCCTCCATGAACTCCTTCAGCTGAGGCAGGACTCTCTCCCTTCTTTCTTCGGCTGCTTGCTCTGTCAGCACTTTTTCTTTGAAGACAAAGTAGCAGCCACCATAGCTCAGCGCAGAGACATAGGTTATTAAGGTAGTGATGTCCAAATTAACTCTATTGCAGACATTTACTTTGATCTGGGTAGGGAAAGCAATGCTGGCCACTAAATTGTCCCGGTCTACTCTGGTCACCTGCAGGAGTTCAGGGCCTTCTTCATCTGATTCGCTGGTGTTAAGCTGCTCGTTTTCTGCAGATGGCTCTACCAGTGAGTTCACAGCAACAACGTCTCCTCTTACAGATATTCCCATCTCCTTGAGCCGCTCTGCCATAGGACTGGACACGCTGTTGTAGAATGCAAAGATGATGTGGGGATTGCTGTACTCCACTGGCTGCTGACGGCTTGCTTGCAGGAAGTCCTCTGCCTGTTCAATGACACTTTTGTCACCATACTGGCCTCTTCCCAGCCAGATGTTATGCAGGGCCTCAGCTTTACGACCGATGGCCTTCACCCACGTGTGACCTCCATTTGCAACAACATCTACCACCAGTGTCTGTTTGTCTCCAAACCTGTCCTCGTAAGCAAAGACATGGAGGACACTGACAACATCCTCCAGGTTCTCTGCTGACTGAATAATGGCTTGGAGGTGGGTAAGGTTTGTACTCTGCAGGTGGGATTCTTTAATGGCCACTTTCCCTGCCTCCACCTTATGTAAGAAATTTAGCTCAGCCTTCAGTTTACTACATAGCTTTGCCCCACCTTCTATTCTCCTTTTTTGGGACTTGGAAAGGGCTTCCGCTCTCTTAATCAAGTCTTTGGCAACAGCAATTCTTTCACAAAGCAGCGACTGCACAGACATGTTGGAAACATTATTCCTGTCAAGTGAGAACAAAGGAGAAGATTGTTATTGCATGTCCAAGAAAAAAGATAGTCAAAAGAGTTCTTTCTAACAGTATACACTCCAGCCCTGCAGTAGACTTAAGTGCAACAGCTATTGTAAAGCCCAAGCAACTGGAACCTCAACACAAAATCCCGGTGCTGAGTTCAATTCCTTTCCTTCACCTTTAGAAATCCAACTTACAGCCTCAGAAGACCCCAGCTCTCAGCTAGCTAGCACTCAAGTCTACACACAGACCTTGCAAGCTTGTGGTTTCCCCCCACCTGCCACATAAGAGACCTTCACTCAGCCAGTCACTTAGAGGGATGTTAACTCTCACAGCTCATTTGCAAAAGCTGCCATCCAGAGCAAAATTAGAAATACAGTTAATGCCATAAGTAAATGTTGCCTCTCCCTCTCATCACACTTACCATTAAAATTAAAAGCTACCCACCATGCTTACACATACCCAGGTTTCAACCTGCACTGCTCAACTCAGTGCATGAACCCCTCAGAGGGTGGTGAAGCACTGGGACAGGTTGCCCAGAGAAGTTGTGGATGCCTCATCCCTGAAGTGGTCAAGGTCATGCTCAAGTTGGCTGGGGCTTGGAGTAACCTGGTCTAGTAAAAGGCACCACAGTAAAATGTGTCCCAGCACACAGCAGGTGGCTTGCAACTAGATGATCTTTAAAGTCCCTTCCAACCCAAACCACTGTATGTTTCTATTACACAGCCTCATGAAAGACTATGATTCAGAATTCTAGTATCAGGAGAATCTCTGTGCTAATTGGTATGTTTTCTAATTCTGCTAAGAGGTTTACTGGATTGCATCTGATAAATCTATTCTTTCACATCTGTATTACTTTAGTAGGCCTTCCTTGAGGAAAGTATGATATGAATTCCGTTACTGAGTATGTGCTGTCTTTGAAAATGCAGGATTCATACTACACCAAATAATAGCATATTTAAGACAGTAACCACTATGAATAGTGATATCAATCAATTTTGACTCCTGACTACAAGTATAAACACTGTAATTCTTCCTATAATTCTTACGTAACCCACATGTTGAAGTAAATTGGTATTAAAGGACAAGATAAATGAAACTCCAGCTGAAAAGGAGCAACAGGACACAGCCAGGTCCTACAACAGGCTCTGCCAGTGCAACTCAGTGGTCTGCCTTCAAACAGTGGGAACGTCCCCAGCCTTATGTCCAAGTGGAAACATGGCCAGCATTAACTGCTGCTGGCCTGGTCCACATCCAACATCAGCAACATCTCCACCTGCTTCTTCACGGCCAAGAATCCTGATGCCTTCCAACACGCCTTACACTCTTCATGGTCCCAGGAGGCCAGAAAAATCAGCCTTTCCCTCTCAAAGTCTTTGCCACTGCCACATGCTTGTCCCTGAATGTAATGCAATGAGTAAGACCTCACGACTAGTAATTGGGCATCTCTCCCCACAGCAGCTACAACTCCTAAACACACACACACACACACGCTTCAAGACAGAGTGTAAATCAAGGGCTGCAGTGACAATAAAACCACAGACGCAACTACTTTTTCAGCACAACTGCGCGGTGGCGCCACTACCCACCACAAGGTCACACCTAGTCCCTTGCCTTCGCCCCAGGGCCCGATCTCCCCTGGGCGGGGATCGGCGGCCCCGGCCGCCCCTCCCGCCCGTGGCCCGGCCCGGCCCTCTCCTCTCCTCTCCTTCCGCCGCTCCGCCATCACGTGTTCACCGCACCGGGGAGGCCGCGCCGCCATAGCGGGTGAGGGCACGGCGCCCTCAGAGCTCGCTCCAGCCCGGCTCGGTCACCCCTGCCACCCCTGGCCTCGCCCTCCGTCCACACGCCGGCTCCGGCGGAGCGGGCGGGTGCGGGGCGCCAGCCCTTGTCCCTCCTGTTCTCCCCGTCCCCCAGTCGCTGCCAGGACGCGATGTGCTCGGGCCCGCCTCGCCTCTGCGGGGGTTCCCGGCCCCGCTCCCTTCCCCGGGGCCGCCCCCTTTCGCCAGCCCCCGCAGCCCGTACTCACAGCCCGGCTGCCACAGCCCTCGCCTCGGGCTGGCGTGGCGTGGCGTGTCGCGTCGCGGCTCGGCCCAGTCCGGCACCTCCCCCGGGGCCGCCGGGCGGGGACAGCCGCACCACCCGCCTCGCTCCGCCGGCCCCAGCCCGCCCGGCCTGGCTCTGCTCCCCGGCGTACCCGGTTATCGCGAAAACTCTTCCAGGGCCAAATGCATTACATCAGGTCAGACGCAAGCTCAGAATATTCTGAGTTGGAAGGAATTCACAAGGATCGTTGCGTCCAACTCCTGGCCCTGCCCAGGACAGCCCCAAGAGTCACACCGTGTGCTTGAGAGTATTGTCTAAAAACCACTTGAACTGTGTCAGGCGTGGTACTGCGGACCCTGTTTCAGTGCCCAACCACCCTCTCTGTGGACAGCTTCTCTCCAATATCCAACCTAAACCTCCCCGACCCAGCTATAGGCCAATCTCTTGGTCCTGTCCACTGGTTGTCACAGAGATCAGTGTCTGTTCCTCCTCTTCCTCTCATGAGAAGTTGTAACTGCAATGAGGTCTCCCCTCAGTCTCCTCCAGGCTGAACGGACCAAGTGNCGGCTCGGTCCCCCCTGCCCCCCCTGGCCTCGCCCTCCGTCCACACGCCGGCTCCGGCGGAGCGGGCGGGTGCGGGGCGCCAGCCCTTGTCCCTCCTGTTCTCCCCGTCCCCCAGTCGCTGCCAGGACGCGATGTGCTCGGGCCCGCCTCGCCTCTGCGGGGGTTCCCGGCCCCGCTCCCTTCCCCGGGGCCGCCCCCTTTCGCCAGCCCCCGCAGCCCGTACTCACAGCCCGGCTGCCACAGCCCTCGCCTCGGGCTGGCGTGGCGTGGCGTGTCGCGTCGCGGCTCGGCCCAGTCCGGCACCTCCCCCGGGGCCGCCGGGCGGGGACAGCCGCACCACCCGCCTCGCTCCGCCGGCCCCAGCCCGCCCGGCCTGGCTCTGCTCCCCGGCGTACCCGGTTATCGCGAAAACTCTTCCAGGGCCAAATGCATTACATCAGGTCAGACGCAAGCTCAGAATATTCTGAGTTGGAAGGAATTCACAAGGATCGTTGCGTCCAACTCCTGGCCCTGCCCAGGACAGCCCCAAGAGTCACACCGTGTGCTTGAGAGTATTGTCTAAAAACCACTTGAACTGTGTCAGGCGTGGTACTGCGGACCCTGTTTCAGTGCCCAACCACCCTCTCTGTGGACAGCTTCTCTCCAATATCCAACCTAAACCTCCCCGACCCAGCTATAGGCCAATCTCTCGGTCCTGTCCACTGGTTGTCACAGAGATCAGTGTCTGTTCCTCCTCTTCCTCTCATGAGAAGTTGTAACTGCAATGAGGTCTCCCCTCAGTCTCCTCCAGGCTGAACGGACCAAGTGATCTCAGCTGCTCCTCATACAGCTTCCCTTCAAGGCCCTGCACCATCTTTGTTGCCCCCCTTTGGATGCTCTCTAGTAGCTTTGTATCTTTCTTACAGTGTGGTGCCCAGAACAACACACAATATTCAATGTGAGGCTGCAATAGCACAGAGTAACAGGAAGACAGGCCAGAGACAAGTTAGCCTTGGACTTTTAACTTCACTGGAGAAGCAACAGCCCCAGCTCCATGCACGTTGGATCTGTGCACACTGGGTCTGTTACATTTGGACAACAAAAATGGGCTGTACTAAACCAATCTGTGAATATGTGAGCAAGCGTCCCCAGTATTTGCCCCAAGTTGCTGCCTGCCTCCATGCAGCAGACATAGCTGTGGTCCCACTCTTCTCCATGCAGCAATACTCCCTTGCAGCATGGGAGAGACTTGGCTTCTGATTGCTGGTTCTTGCAGGGAGAGATGATCTCTACTTGTCTAAATGATTTCACAAGCTCTGGAAAGCAACAGTAAGCCAAAGCAAGTTGTAAGGGGCTTACTGCACCTGTATGTCCTTTACTGTGGGTGGCAGCACTAGAACAGGCTGCCTGGAGAGGATGTGGAGTCTCCCTCACTGGAGCTATTCAAGAACAATCTAGACACAATCCTGTGCCCTCTGTTCTAAGATGATCCTGCTTGAGCAGGGACGTTGGACCAGATGTCAACCTGACCCATTCTGTGATTCTGTGACTTAAAGTAATAACTTAATTAAATGAAGTTACTGTTCTCAGATCCCAATCCCACTCGTTAAATAAAGCCCAATCCTCGTAGGTGTCACACTATCCTGAGGACCTTGGAGCAGATCCTCTTCCAGGATAAGCAAATCAACATTACCTGCTTCAAGTGACGAGTGTCTCTTTTTCTTCTTTCAAATGACTGCATTAGTAGGAACAAGTGAGACAAAGTTGTAATTCATAGTGAGCTGCAGTAATCATGCTTGTAATTTGTCATTTCTCACAAAGGAACAGTGTTTGTCTGTCTTATTGCACCTTGACCCCTTTATGCAGTTTCTACAAAATATTTTTAAAAAGCTAATCTCATGTAACTAAAGGGTGCACTTCTTCAAAATTACCATATTCACCATATAATTTGGTAGTCCACTCCACTAGTATTGCTCACTCCTGAAGAGATTTTATTTAAGAAATACATCTTCAAGTTAAAAATCCTATTCTTTTTATATTTTAAAGATTTTAAACAGAAAAATATGTTACTTAGTTCTCTGCAGTTTAAAGATTTCCCTTTAAACAGTAGATAACATTTAGCTACTATTTCTAGACATGCAGTTAAAAAAAGAACCCCGCACTTAAAACCTTCCCCATCAGAGCAGCGTAATATCAAGGTCTATCTGACTACCACAAAGAAAATTATCTAATACTCTAAATAAAGCCTGAATTCAAAATATTATGCATATTGTTTCCAAATTACATCAAGTGCCATGAACTCTGATTCACTGCAGGGTTTAAATATTTACCAGGGAGCTTTGGTACTCAGTTCCTAATGGTATAAAAGCAGTCACCAGCTTGGCTCATCCAAGTGAAAACCACTGGCAGTAGACCATAGAGACCTACTCATATCCTTTTAACACAAAACAAGGAGCAATTTACCATGGTTTGAAACTTGCTTTGGTTTCAACTACCCTTCATAGGGTGTTCTTTGCTCATCAACTGTTTCTATTAGCAGAGACAACTAAACCACTGCAGTCAATTTCTGAAGTACCTACACATATTTTTGCATGTAGAAAACTCTTGAATATTTATACAGCATTAAAAAACTGAGGGTGCATAAATATTCTAAATCAAAGATGCAGCAATATAAAGCTTTCAGTTTTAGATCTGAGTTGTTTTGTTTTCTCTAGAAAAAGAATCAGAGTAGGGCCTGGTTTGCAGAGTAAAATACTTAAAAAGTGATCTGGCAGAACTCTTAATGAACCATTTGGACAGAGCTTTTATTTCTGACATTAGGAAATAAAAATTCATTTATGGCATGCTTCAGAAATTCTTATTCACCTGATGATAACATAAACCATCAGAAGACAGACATTGGAAAGCACAGGTCAATCAGCTTATACACCATTTTCTACTCATATTCTGTATTTTCTTCATTAGTTATGGCTGGCTGAGGTGGGACCTGCCAGGCTGCTCCCCTACATCCTCAGCCTTACGTACAAGCAGACTGATCCAGCTACTGCTCCCAGTTCATTATAAACATTTTAACAATCAGATTGCTTTAAAAAATATAAAATCTGAAAACAGTAACTTAAATGGCTGCAGACCAGATTATTTCTGCTGAAAAAAAATGTATATTTACCCGTTTCTTTTGTGGTAAATGTAGGTTTTTATGACTTGAACAACTCTACACATGTAACAAATGTATTGATACATACACACAATGATATCTGTAAAAGTTATGGTGCACAAATTAAATGCTCCTTTCATTACATCTTTAGAATTATCTTGCAAGTTGGAAAATACTTTAGCACAATTCAAGGGATAAAGTAATTACATTACATACTCTCATTCTGTTTGTACATCCCATTGATTTTTATTGATGGTGATAAATGCATTTTGTTTTCAGTAAGAGTTACCGTTTCTGCTTTTCCTAACAGTATTTCAAGATGGAAAAGGTGCAATTTCTAGGGCCAAGAAAATAACTCAAGTAAAACAAGATCTTGGGGCACAAAGATCAGGATGGTCAAAAGCAGAGAGGCTCAATCAGATCACAGTACACACCTGAAATAGAAGAGTTTCCTGCCCCTTTGTGAAAGTACATGATCTTTTGCGCCACAAAAAACTATTTCTGGAGGTTAATTAACATTTAAACAATACGCCAAAGTGAAAAAATTATCCTATCACTCAACATCTAAATTTTTTGAAAGAAGGCTGAACGTAAGTTCATCGTGGCTGTATGTGAAAAACTGCTTCCTCAACAATAAGGATCCTGAAATCTAAGTGTTATGTAGATAAACAAGCTAAGATTGAAAAGACACACAGAC
This sequence comes from Promerops cafer, assembly GCA_013398275.1. NCBI lineage: Eukaryota > Metazoa > Chordata > Aves > Passeriformes > Nectariniidae > Promerops > Promerops cafer. The sequence goes on from VZSE01007212.1 coordinate 1,352,586, forward strand.
ACCTTCCCCCAAAACAATGGCCTTTGATTTTATTCTTTAGCCTTTTTCAAGCTGTCACTATAACTTTACATTTTGTACAGTATTTTGTATATCAAGGGAAAGAATTATCTTTAACAAGATTCCATGTATTACAATATCAAGGACCGTTGTATTTGCACCCATGATGTTTAAAAAATCTCTCAGACAAACCATGTAGAAATAAGTATGCAAAAACTGCAAAGAAAAACATTTAAGTAGCCAAAATTAAAAAGACCTTTGTGTGAACCACACAGTCTAGCTCGGTTTCTACTAGGCTATTGCAGCCAAGTAGTCCTTAACCTCAGTTGGAGTGAGCCTCCTAAAACCAGCTTCATTACAGATGCCAACTTCAATGTTGTCTTCTGTCATTTGCCCTTCAAAGCTCTCCTATTAAAAAAAATAAGGTTCAGTGAATCGTATCAGTGAAGACGTAAGAAACTTCTTTCTTAAATACTTTGCTAACCTTTAGTGTTAAGATAGCTGTATGAATGGCATCTTCAAGCTCCAAATCTTCATTGTATCTGTAAACAGACATTCATTTATTTCAGCATAGGACAAAAACCTTTACAAATTTTAATAATCCTGGAGTGTCTAAAATCCCCAAAACTACTAAAATCTGTTTCTCATACAAATAGTATTTGTAAGCATAGTGGCATTAATAGTCAAAGTCATTATTTGTTAAAAAAAATCCCTACTTTTCCTACTGAAACTGTATGTAATATTGCTGCAAATATGGTGAATATAATGTTTATTGCACTCAAGTAATTCCACATAAACACAAAAGCTGGAGTTTAAATAAATCAAACTTCCTGTGCACATGTAAACAAGTACACTGGAAGCAATACACCTTAAGTATTTTAAAACTTTGTTTCTACAATTTAAAAAGTGTGCAGTTTTAAATCTGACTGTTTTATATGGAACCTAAACAAAACACAGTATCCTTTCAGAGAAGTATCAAATACATTACCTTTTCTCAAGAAATGTTTTCCCATTGACGTAATTTTTTCCCATTGCTGTTGCTTTCCAGGCAAAATAAGCTCCCTGTAAAAGCAATAATCTATTGACTGAATTGTTCCATGTAACTTAGTGAAACACTATGTATTCAAGTACTTGGTAAAAAAGTACAGAAGCAATTATGAAGATACTGAGTGTTCTGAGACTACAGGAGACAATTTTGGATCATACTGAGACTAATTTTATATGGGAACATATGCTGTGAAACTGTACAAAATGTGAATTGGGCCTCACCTATTTTCATCCTCCTGCTACTCTGAAGGATGCATTTAGTAAGTCATTAGCATAGTTTTGATTTGGGATTCCTTAAACAGAAATAGTACATTTGCCTTTGAGAAAGTGTACACTCAAATCCTTACTGAGACTCACTCCACATATTCTTCTTGTTGAAGATAAAGTAATGTAAGTGACTTGTTGCAAATCAGCCATCTCATTTATGGTCACTACTACCAAGATATTTAGTCACTGCTTCTATTCCCTCCTCTGGTACAAAGACCACCAGCAGTTCTATGCCTCAATCAAACTGCCTTAAACAAGGCATCTACATTTTGCTTTTTACACTGGAGCATCAGGTAATTCTACTTATTAGAATTAGAATTGGGTAATTAGAATTAGGTAATTCTACAACTATTGGAAGTTGCAGTGATCACTACAATGACCTCATTTTTTCATCTGAAGCACTGCACCTCACACGTGCATCAAAGCATAGTTTTTCCAAAGTGCAGTGCAAACGCAGCAAATAAACTCATTTAAATTAACCACTGTCATTAAATACCAAAGATGTGCATTACATTTCACAATGCTACAGGTTTTGACTTAACTTCCATCCAGTTCAGAGCAGTATAAACAGTCTATTTCTTTTTTCCTAGTAGCTGTTGCAGAACACCACTTTTGCTGGCACTATCAACTAGGTGGGAAGGTATGAAAAGGGATGATCTCCCTCAGAAACAGCTGCCACCCCTCAAGCAGTACAGAAACATGTAAGCACCGAATGATGCAGGCTTGCTCCAAGCACCTACTGAAATGACTCATTTTGACTTCAGAAGTTAGCTTTTATTCTAGCCCTGTATTATTATTCTCATCACAGAAAGTATTTCATGAGCACACGCAACGTTTCACGTTTTATCAGAGCAGCAGAACTTACATGTGTAAGATACTTACAGATGGGTCCGACTGAAATAAATACGGCCTCCCTTCATTCCAGCCACATATTAGCAGTGATACACCAAACGGACGCACACCACTACAGGCAGACAAAACGTAATAAATTATCCAGTGAAAGTCAAAGGTGACTAATTATTTTGGATGTGCTCGTCTTCTCCCCAGACCAGGATGGTTATGAGGACAAGTCAACAAACAGAACAAAACCAAAAGTGTCCTGCCTTGGCTGACATGTTTGTGTGCAAGATATGGAGACCCATTCTCACCCACTACCAGTCAGTGGTCCCCCCGCTGGCACACTTTCTGTGGACATTCTCCACTGAAAAACTGCCTTTTCCACAAAAAACTCCCATCACTGGGTAGCTGTTACTCATTACGTTTAAACAACACAGGCTTTCTAAGCTGCTCCGCAATTCCAGCACGTACCCAGACTGCGTGTACTCCTGCATCACAGAAGCAATTCTCTGTACTAGCTGAGCTGTTGGAATGGGCTCATGATAAACCAAGTAATACTGCTGGGCCAGCTTTCGAGCTCTGTGCACAAGTACTCTGAAAACAAAGACAAAAGTACTATGTCAAAAAAATTCCAACTAGAACTGAAAACTCATAATGATAAATATCTATTCAGGAGCTGTACATCTGGCATAACACCAATGTAAGAACACAAGACCGTACTGAGTTATCTCTATCAACCAAGTAATTGCTAAAATATTTAAAGTAAGGTTGAATTACACTGCTTTCATTCTTCAGATACACGGTTATTTGACAAGTTAATGAATATATTAAGAAAAACTTCAAGTGAATGTCATTTACAGTGCAATATAGTATTATGACATACACTTAGAAACAGCTAATTGCTGCCTGTTACTTAAACTTCTTGTATGAATGTGCATCTAAATGGTGATCAAACAAAATGTTTTAATACCTGTAATCTGGACCCATACCACTGTACACTAAACCTATATGTTTGGTAATTGGTTCTACTTTGTGGACACTCCTTTCATCATACAGAATGGATTTCTGCTTCTTCTCAGTTGCCAACACCACTCCATTTGCAGCTGGAAAAGAACAAAAAAAATCTTTAAAAATTAAATTAAAATTAGCAGTCAAAACACAGAATAAGCTTATTAAACTGTAAAAAATTTCTTCCTCTCTTTTTAAAAGACGTTCAAGCTTACAATCGGGTTAAAGAGAGATACTTCGATGAATGCACCCAACACATTGTTTCTTTTTTAAAATAACCATACAGCTCCCATAATCCCATTCTAAAGATTCTGTATAACATTAATAATTGAGCAATCTAAGTAACTTTTTTTTGGTGTATTATTTCCATATATAAGGACAGGAACACTCAAAAAACCCCCAAAACCAAACATCTACTTCTACCAGCTGAATGTCTCCAAAATCACCCAAAAAAGAACCCCAGGAAACATAAAACCTATTAAAACATGTGAAAATCCACTGAAAGAGTAATAAAATATTTAACAGAAATAAAGATAAAGAAGGATCCAATACAAAGAACCCAGTACATGATCCAAACTGGTTTAGTTCTCTCAAAAAATAGTCAAAATCCCAAATCCATCAGTATTTTCAGGACATACCTTTAATCCCAACTGATGGAGCTCCTGCAGCTACTGCAGCCAAAGCATATTCAATCTGAACAAGCTTTCCAGAAGGACTAAAAAGGAAGATGCAAAATAAAGTTTTCTACTCAGTGGGAAAAATGTTCAGGCTGTGTCACGACTTTCTATTGAAATTACATTGAATGTGTGCTTTCCAAAAGCTTTCAAGTCACTGATGTTCACTGCTGAAATGACTGACAAGCACATGAGGTCAATGGCACAAGACAGCAACAACTCCCATTCCACCAGACAGCCACTCACTGGACAAGTGATTTTGCAAGTGGATCTGTTTTCTAGGCTGTATTTCAGACACTGCTGCTTTAATAGTTGCAGAAGTAAAATGGGATATTATGTAACTCAGTGCTTAGATGAAGAAAACCAAGCAATAATCAATCAGTGTAGTCATTTATACACTGAGGAAACAGGGTATAAGGGTGACAAAGTAGTAATTCTGGCTTTTCCAACACAAAATGTAACAAATCAGAACAATCATTCCAAGCACCTAGTGCTTCTGTAAAATACAAAAAGTTTGTAACTCCCTTAGGAAGCCATTTCTGAAATTCAATCTACTTGAGCAGAACAAGCATGCTGGGCTGCTTCCATCCCTTAAGAACATTCTTTTCATCATTTTAGCTTGCAAACTGCTTCATTTGCTCAACTGCAACAAGCCTTTAGCAATCCCTTTTGCAATTGCACAGCATGGCTCTCTGCTGATCTTAAAGGGACACTTCACCACAAACAGCATAAAGGTTCTTGTGTCCAGTTCTTCTTTTTTCCTTATGCAACGTAGGTCTGAATGCCTTAATAATTTAAAAAATTAATAGAAGGTAATTTCCTTTACTCTGAATTAATCTTCAATCTAGGTATTAAAGCAAGACCCCAACAGACACCACTCCAGTGTAGCATATTCATTCTGTGCATGCCATCATTCCACATTCAGGCTGTGCACAACACCAAGGGCAAGGAGAGCAGCGACTGCCAAGTGTAGCAGGAAGCAACACAAACTATTTTAAAACTCATCTGCTTCACTCATTCCTACATCCGAAGCAAGCTCTCAGGACACCACAGCTCAGCTGTCATCACGCATTTCCAGTTAGCTCAGAATCACAGAATTACTCCCCAGCCTATACTGTGTGTGTGTGGTGATCCCGAGTTTGCTAAGCCAAGCACTCGCTGTAAGGCACCACCCGTATGAAGACAGACCTTAGTGTGGTCCTACAGCAGCCCTGTCTCACAGCAACGAGGAGACACAAGCGCCGCCCGCACTGGGGCCCGAGGTCAGCGACAGACACCAGGTGCGACCCAGGACCTTCCCCGCCGCCCTTCAGGAAGCCTCTGGGCAGCTGCCTGTCCCCCTCGGGCGCCCGACCCCCGCTGCTCTCCCCACGCCCGTCACTCCTATCCAGGTCCAGCCCCCGCTGCCCCCCAGCGCTCGCAGGCCCGATGACTCTGCAAAGCGCCCCCTCGGTTCTGTTTCGCCGCCGCCGGCAGGCCGCTCTGCTCAGGCTACGCGCCGTTTTCCCGCTGGCCCGGCAGCCCGCCCGCCTCTGCCCACGAGCCCACAGCCATCCCTGCCCCGGCACCTGAAGGTGGTGAGGGAGAAGCTGTAGCCGCGCTCCGCCATTTTGGCACCAGCCCCTGCGCTCCCCGCGCCGGCTCCTCGGCGCAGGCGCAGACGCCGCTCCCGCTCCCAGCGCGAAGGCACAGCGAGCGCGCTGATTGGCAGGGTAGTGGCCTCCTCCTGAGTGTGCTGGGATGCGGTTGGTAGAGAGGCGCGCCGTGAGGCATGCTGGGAGTTTGAGTCCTCCATCCGCCCTCCACCGCTCCGCCCTCCTGGTAGCGAGAGCAGTGCTGGGACTTGGAGTCCTGGTCCCGTCTCCCTGCAATGTCTGACAGGCTGAGGGCACTCGGTTTCCCAGAAGGCTCAGGAACAGCGTCGCCTCCCCCGAGGGCTCGGCGGGGCCGTGTTGGGTTATGGCGGTGCTGGTGCTGGTTCGCTCTCCGCTTCCGCGGCTTCGTGCTCTGCTCCAGCGCTTCTGGGGGCAGCTGGAGCGCGGCCTCTGGCCGGGTGTCTTTGGGGGCCAGAGCCCGCCTTGGGGTAGGTCCCGGCCTCTCCTCCGCCCAGCTGAAGGAACTGGACGCGTTCCTGTGTCACCTCTTGGGAAGGGTTTGGAGTAGATGATCTCAGAGGTCCCTTCCAACGCCATCGATTCTGTGGTTCTGTGAGAGGGCGACGTCGGGGCTGCAGGACTCGTTTTACCTCTGTAGGGCGGAGGGAGGGAGGGCGCTGGGGCAGGAGAGCGCGGCCCTGGGGTCAGTGAGGGAGCGGGGCGGGGGCGCAGCTCTGGCCTTGTTTCGGGTGTGACGGCAGCATCCGTGTCGTGTTTCCTCGACCGCACGTAAAAGGGGCTTGGCTGTAAGGAATTTCTTTCTCACAGAATCACAGATTATGGTGGGCTGGAAGGGGCTCACAAGGATATCAAGTCCAACTCAGCCCTGCACAGGACAGCCCCAAGAGTCCATGTGCCCGAGAGTGTTGTCCAACTGCCTCCTGAATTCTGTCAGGCTTGGAGCTGTGACCACTTCCCTGGGGAGCCTGTTCCAGTGCCCAGCCACCCTCTGAGGGAAGAACTTTTTCCTAATGTCTGACCTAAACCTTCCTTGACTCAGCTTCATGCCATTCTCTCAAGTCCTGCCACCACAGAGAAGAGATCAGTGCCTGCCCCTCTGCTTCCCCTCATGAGGAAGTTGTAGACTGTGATGAGGTTTCCCCTCAATCTCCTCCAGGCTGAACAGATGAAATAACCTCAGCTGGTTCTTGTATGGCTTCCCCTCCAGGCCCTTCATCCTCGTGGCCCTCCTTTGAATGCTCTCTAAGAGCTTTATATTCTTGTTATGTTGTGGTGCCCAAAACTGCACTCAGTACTCAAGGGGAGGCCGCACCAGCACAGAGTAGAGTAGGACAATCACCCCACTCTTTTCCTTTCTCCTGCAGGACCAGCACTGGCTGTGCAAGGTCCGGCTGTTGTTCCACAAGGGATAAATGATGCTGGTGAGAGCAGCGCCGAGGCGCCGAGCCTGCTGGAGAGCGTCGTGTGGATGGCAGCGCCCAAGCAGAGGCGCACCATCGAGGTGAACCGCTGCAGGCGGAGACATCCCAGCAAGCTCATAGAAATAAAGGTAAGCAGCAGAGCCCTCACTTTGGAGAATCATTGCAGAGGGAAGTACCGACTGTAAAAGCTCTCTGGACTTTGTTTATAAATAAATAAGCTTAAAAGATACTGTAATCTTTAAAATCTTGTGACAGGTACATTCATCATGTGTGACAGTGTTCTGAGGTTAAATAAGCAGTGACACTTGAGGTGAAAGCCAACAAAATGTGAATTTTGGCTGAACAGATAATGTAAATGGAAAAGGCTTACATTTTCTGTGCATCTGATTGAGTCCACAGGTCTTTAGTCTTCCAAACATAATTAGGCATAATGACTTAGATACTGAATTTATAGGCTGTTATTAGTAGTAAGCATTTGACGTAGCAACTCATTACAGAAAAGTTACGTAGAAGAATACATTTTGAAATGGTAGGTGAATTTCTCTAATTTAACATTTTTATTTGTAGTAGTTCCCTGTTTCTTTTTTGCTGCTGTTCAAATTACAGAATTTCCTGTTTTCCACTGTCATTTTAGAGGAACATAGATGTTTGTCCTGAATGTGGAAACCTGAAGCAGAAACACGTCCTGTGTGGCTATTGTTACGCAAAGGTCAAAGAAGAAACTCGACAGATACGGATGGAAATACACAAGAAGGAAGGAGGACCCTTTAATGCTCCAACTGTAGAGACTGTTGTCCTTTATGAAGGAGAAAAACCCACAGAAAAAGATGAAGGCAAGCGGATCATTGAAAGAGCCAGGAAGCGTCCATCTTGGTTTGTTCAAAATTGATGCTGTAGAATTAATGGTAGCAAAAGCAGTTGCTGCAGGAAGACAATTCATGATTTTCAAGAATGTTTTTCTTGTTCACTCAGTGTGAACAGAACTCCTCTGAACTTTTGGGAAGCCTGCTTGAATTTTGTGTCGTGCCATATGATTTTACAGTCAGGTGTTGTTTCTCCAGCATGCAGTGGGAAATGCTTCTCAGTGATACATCACAGCAGTCAACAGAGACACATCAGGATCTGCCTTGGATTTGGATATCTGCGTACCGTACCCTGAACAATTTGTATGCTAATGTTCTATGCTGGTTTTGTAAATAACATATTTTAAATTCACAAATGCATAATAAAGTTTCTTAAGTGTCCCAGGGAAATCTGCTTTCTGGTTTTGGCTTTTGCTCTTTTGGAGGGAAAAAATGTTTAAAAGTGATATTGAGTAGAATTTAGATTTAGATATAGATTAGAACAAAGGATATTTGTAAGGAAATATGCAGTTATTTGGTTATTTCCTTTGTGTGGATCTCTCCACAATGCTGCTATTTGAGATAATTGGTGATAGTCCAAGGTTTGAGCAAAACAGTGGTTGCCAGATAGTATTTGTGTTTTTTTCTGCACTGGATGAAGGTTGAATAGTTCCTTGCTGTTGTCAGTATACAATAATTTTCTGTCTTAAAGGGATGTGGAAAGCCTGTTTTCCCCGCCTCAGCATACACTTGAGTAAAAAATCAAACTGAAATGTAATGACTGGAAATCTGTAAATGTGACAGGGGTCAAAGCTGTCTCTTTGCAGCTGTTCAGTAGTCTGGGTGGTCAGTGTGTGCTTGGAAAACTGCAGACAGCCGTGGTGCCTTTGGCTGGAGTCCTGGGCAGAGAGGGGCCAGCTCTGCCTCCATTCTTCACTGGTGCCCTTCAGAGGTGCAGTTGCAGCATCTGCCTGGATGTTCACTTTGGTTTCAGCCACACAATAGCACCACTGCATTAGGGGTTTAAGTCTGTTCTCAGTTTTGTTTGGGATTTCAGCATACACACAGTACTCTTTGGTATTGTGGCTCAGCCACCCTAGTAGCTATTTGCTGCCAAAAAATGCAAACCTGCTCCAGCTGCGTTACAGAATCACAGAACCACCAGGTTGGAAGAGACCTTCAAGATTATTGAGTCCAACCTATGCCCTAACACCACCTCAACTAAACCATGGCACCAAGTGCCACATCCAGTCCTCTTTTAAACACATCCAGGGATGGTCACTTCACCACCTCCCTGAACAGGCCATTCCAGTACTTTATCACTCTTTCAGTCAAAAACTTTTTCCTAATATCCGACCTATATTTCCCTTGGCACAGCTTGAGACTGTGTCCTCTCGTTCTGTCAGTTGCTGCCTGGAGAAAGAGACCAACCCCACCCAACTACAATCACCTTTCAGGAAGTTGTAGAGTGTGATAAGGTCATCTCTGAGTCTTCTTTTCTCCAGGCTAAACAACCCCAGCTCCCTCAGCCGTTCCTCACAGGGCTTGTGCTCCAAGCCCCTCACCAGCCTCGTTGCCTCCTCTGGACACGCTCAAGTATCTCAACGTCCTTCCTAAACTGAGGGGCCCAGAACTGGACACAGCACTCAAGGTGTGGCCTCACCAGTGCCGAGCACAGGGGAAGAATGACCTCCCTGCTCCTGCTGGCCACACTGTTCCTGATACAGGCCAGGATACCATTGGCCTTCTTGGCCACCAGGGCACACTGCTGGCTCATGTTCAGCCGGCTGTCGACCAGTACCCCCAGGTCCCTTTCTGCCTGGGCACTGTCCAGCCACTCTGTCCCCAGCCTGCAACGCTGCAGGGGGTTATTGTGGCCAAAATGGAGGACTCGGACTTTATTAAACTTTGTCTTATTAGACTCTGCCCATCCATGTTCCAGGTGTCTCTGCAGAGCTCTCCTACCCTCCAACAGATCGACACATGCTCCCAGCTTAGTGTCATCTGCAAATTTACTAATGAAAGACTCAATACCCTCATCCATGTCATCA
>VZSE01007217.1:0-37625 GCA_013398275.1 Promerops cafer
TCGCTCCCCCGGGCGCGGGGCTTTGTGCGGCCTGGCCGGCTCATTAGCATGCGGGCCGGGCGAGCGGGGCTCTGCTGGCTTACCAGCTGTTCCTGCTGCTCCCGACAATGTCCGGCGGGCCGGGCTGGCCGCACGGCGCGGCCGCCGCCGCGCTCCGACAGCCTTTCCGCTGGGGATGCCCACGTGGCACCGCAGCGCCGGCCGGCCTCGCATGGCATATGGTGTCTGGATTCATACAAGATGCAAAACTATTCTGCCGCTAATGCACAATGACTCATAGCATTGCTAATTTTTCCAACAAAAGCCCACTTCCACACCCACACTTTTAACCCCTCAGGCTAAAAAGCCTCTTCTTTAGTTTCAAAGCCATGGAAATGTAAGGAGGTGGCTTCTGGATCAATATCTGAAACCCTGTATTTATTTAAAGCATATGCACGCTCTAACGCGTATTTTAAGTTTCCGTGAAAGCCGGTTTGCAAATCGCCACTCTAACGTGTGGCAGGTTTTTTTGTTCCAAAGTGGATTCGTTGTCAAATGCTGGGATTTTTAAATCTTTCGGTAGTTAAAGTATTAAAAAAATAATTGGAAGTCGCCACCATAGATAATAAAAAAGTTATTTTCATTTAAGACAAGGGAATCCAAGCATTGTAGGCAGTGGATCTACAAGGATTATGTATTCCAGCGCAAGTTCCCAAGCCACTTGGTGTAAGCAGCTTGTAATATTTGGGGATCTTTGCTATTTACTGGCTCTTCAGGGACAATAATAATGCACTTTCCAACTAGAGGGAGCTGCTGCTATCCCTGATGCTGATTCTTAACCTTCCAGTCTAATTCCTTTGTGTGGAACGTACGGTGACCGCTCCAACATTTTAATAAAATCAAGTTAAAATACCCCAAGTAATTTAGATTAAAAGGATGCGTCTCAGTCCTTGCAGCGTAATCGTCAAATTAAACTGCGAATTTCGGGGAAGACTAAAGCAGATCCTCGTTGCTTTCTGTGGAATTATACAGGTCATGAAAAGGCTCGCGCAGAGTGTTCCGAGACAAAAAGCGTGCGGGAGGTAGGAGCGCGGGGCAGCAGTGGCGGCGCCGCGGGAAGCGCCTGCTCCCGCTCCCTCCGGCGGAACAAAGGAACAAAGGGACCTGTGGCCAGGCACCGAGGTGGCCGAGCTCGGCGCTCAGGCTCCCCGGGAGCCACTTGTTACGGGGTCCCCTGCGGGCAGCACTGCAGCAGGTGAAGGCTCCTGCCAGCAGGGATTTAGGAGGAATCTTTCCTAGAGGATGGTTGGAGGGCTCCTGGGGGGCTGATGACTCCACAGCGGCCTGCGATGGGTCTGGTGGGATGCACCATGTCCTCACCGGGGCCAAAGCCCGCGTGCTGGACTTGGAAAGGCAGTTTCCATTCAGCAGGGCTGTTCCCTTGTCCCAGAAACAGTGGTGGGAAGGCACAAAGGCTGCAGGAGAGCAGATCCATGTGTGGGCATTTCCATGGGTACCTCTCCAGCTCTCCAGGCACTGGTGTTAACACACGCATGCAATCACCGGTACAGGTTTATGTCATTCTTCAAACTTCTCTTTCTCTCTTCTGAAGAGACCCTGACTTCAGTGTGTGGTTTTCATGAGCCATACATGCTGAAATCTCTTAATCAAAAGTTAAGGAATAACCTTCTAAACAGGAAAAATGTTTTTAAGCTTAGATTTGTATTTTCTTTATGACTTTGTTTCTCTGTTATTGAAAATGAGTGGCTGAGTTGAGTGCTGGCCATGCTTTGAGGAGGTGAGACACATCTGACTCCCCTCCAGCCCGACTGGCTCTGTGCAGCTGATACCAAAAGGAGGGAGGCACAGAAATTTTTGTGCCTCTTATATAAAAGATATATAATCCTACACCATAATCCTACATCGTCCTTTAGAGAGGGAAGGCTTCCCCTCTACCCGCATTTGAAAAGCTCTGAAAGCCATCCTGTTACTGGGGACATGAACATGGTTGAGATCAAGTGAGAGGAATAGGAGAAAGCTACTTTTTGTAGCAGGTTTTCTGGCTGGCATATTCAATTTGTGGGGGTTTTTTCCCTCAGCATCGTAATTCTGAGTGTATTTCCCAATGCTTTTAATTGTCAGGGTTCTGGTGTATAAACAGGAGCAGATGGCTTTTGATGATTTCGTAAACCTAATGTTTAGTAACAACCTAGTGCATGTACAGTATTTCCTGTTAAACAAAGTCTCAGGTAATTTTCTGGGTTTTAATACTTCTCTGAATTGGCCTGAATGAGTTTTTTTGGAGAACTGTATCTGTAACTTGTGCTGAACAGCTGGAATTGTGGCACCTCTGCAGGGTCATCTACCTGGCTGATTTTCACCCGTGAGACAGTGTGGATTATCTGACACCTTGCTGGCCTATGGTTTGTGGCTTCCTGAAGTAAAATAGGCCTTCCCCTGTGCACCTTCCAGCTGGCAACCCCTGAAGGGTTGTTTGGGGAGCAGTTATTTCTCTGAAATCTTAGTGTCACCTGTGTAACAAACTTGGAGTTAGCTCAGAGTCTCAGTACCACAAAGCCTTGACACCAAAAATGTGCTGTGATGGTGAATCCGTTACAGTTTAGGGAGAGAGCTCAAGCTCCTGGACCCTTTGCTCTTCTGTGTTTCTGAAAGCTCTTCCCTGAACTTGTGCTGTCCCTGTGACCCTGACTGGCTTCTTGGTATTGAAGGGGCTGTGCTTGCCAGACTGGCACCCTTCAGGCAGTGTGGCAGTGCAGGAAGGATCACAGAGGCGCAGAGCACTTCGGAGAACAAGCCCTGAGGGTGATGCTCAGGCACTCCCCAGATAATAAGTGAACAGGGCTCTGCACTTTGAATTTCTGTGTCCAGCCCACCACCTTCCTCTCCCCACTGCCAGCCTCTCTCAAAGCTGGGAAATATGAGGCTCTGAAAAAAAGATTTCCCACAGGCAGCTCCGGTGGTAAGAAATGGAAGATTTTTCTCTCCTTAACTGTTAAATAAAAGTCTGTGTTATCTGAAGGTTTCGAGTTGTAGGAATAGCAGTTACACCCACACGTGCCAGGCTGAGTAATCCCCTGCCCTGCACCCTTGGAGGGCTGGTCCAGCCCCAGGCTGCCAGAGGGAGAGCACAGCCCTCATCATTAACTCCTCGAGCCTGCAGGAGAGAGGGATTGTTCCAGTCCAGGAGAACCCTTTGAATTCAGAAACCTTTTCTTTCTAGGCTTTTGCAGAACCTGTTGGGTTTTGTGTTCCCATGTTTTATGACTTGTTGCCATGATAATTCAGCTCATCTTACAGGTTTCTCTTATTGTGATTGATGTGTAATCATTCATTTTATTGAACCTCATTAAGGTCTGTGAACCTCTGTCCCAACTTACAGTAATTAGAGCCCAGATAGCCATTCCATCTGTTCCCAAGCACTGGTTAATTAATGAACTTTTAACGTGTTCTTTGCCTTGTAAAAGCCCTGAGTATTCTCAGTTGCTGAATAGGATTTGCATGCCAGCATTTCCGTTTGTTTTAAATGCCACAGCAACGTGCAGTTTGGAATCCCAAAAGTCAATACACAAAGTCCCAGGATCTCGGAAAGCAAAGTGGAGAGATTTTACTTACTGTTCCCACTTTGTGCATCAATTACAGTATCTGTGAAGCTGGGGTTTGCAAACAAATGTCTCACAGGGTCTCCAGTGTTCTTTACTGCCCAAACCAATGGGTTTGAATCTTCCCTTGTATTGCTAAAGAAAATACAGAGACATCAGTAAACCAAATGTTTCGTTTTTCATGTTAGTAGTTACTGGAAGAACATTAGAAACATGATACCTACTGACACACATTTTCCTGCTCTCATATTTAGTCCTTTTGTTACGTTTTGAGCATCAGGCCCGAGACAACTTTGTTAGTTTTATGTAGCATTCACTACAAGGAGATTTTTAGGATGGAGCAGAATCCACTACTGCTGCTGGAGTTGTCAGAGAGACTCTTGTGGTCCAGGACTGGGAGAAATCAGCAGGACCCAAGCTCCTGAGAGTTTCTCTGCTTCACCTCAGCGCATTCGGACTGTGCAGTAGCATGCTGAGTCAGTGATCTGTGTGCAGGGAATAAATCATTGCATTTTTTAAAAATTCATTCAATATTTGCTGAGCAGACAGCAGAGGCAGTATTTCCAGTGGCAAGAGTTTAAAGAAAATGTTGGGGTGTTTTTGCATTGTTGCATTTGTGATCTGCTGCTGGTTTTTACACACGGCACGGTGGTGTAGGGCTGTAGCTGTGCTCTGCCTCATTTGGATTGATCTGTGTTTACCTTCAATATTCAGGACAAGAATTAAGTCATACTACTCAACTCCCTCAAAATCCCTTTCAGCATCCAAAGGCCGACCATCTGTCCAGTCCAGCCATTCTTTCCTCCCCCAGTATGCATTTTAGCTGGTGCTTTGAGCAAGGCTGTATCCTGGAGAAGCAAAATATGAAGGGAAATAAAGGTCTTGGGCCCGGGGCCATGTTTAGCTACGCAAACCCTGTAAATTGCAGATGGTTTTTGTGAAACAAGTGCAGAGAGCCCCTGGTTCTGTGGTACTTCAGCATGCTGGTCTGTGTCACAGTGGGCGTCCAAGGCACAGGCAGGCTTCTCTGTGGAGAGATTTCCAAAACAGCTACTTTTAATTCCTTTTCCAATATTTCTGTGTGCCAGCTTGTCGTCTCACCACTGATCCCCCATTTCAAGCAGTCTGCTTGGCTAATCCACGTGTGCTCCCCTGCTCCTTTCTGAGGCTGAAGTGTTTTAAGTTACTGGCAGATCTGCAAGAAAAATGGATTTCTTTCTCAGGCTTTTTGGGAAGTGCAGGTGTTTTGTCTGGGAACGTGCTGGCTTGTGTGCAGTGTCAGGTGTGTGGGGCTCAGCCATGGTGGCACCTCTTCTCCATTGCTTATGTTTTGCAAGTCCAAGGCTGGGATCTTGTTGAAGTTCTTCCAAGATGATGTTCCTCTGGCTGAGACTGAGTTAGGAGCAAATCCATTCAGCATGTGCATTTACTAAGGCGTGTTTGTAAATCATACCACTCCATTACAGCTGATATTTAGGGGGTGCAGTTCTGTTTACATGAAGAAAACTGGGATGTTCTTCCTAGGCAGTCCCTCTCCTGCTCTCCGCAAGCATTTGCACTCTGTTTAACACATTTTCAGATGAAAAAATGTGCAGACAAACTTGGTGAAGCCTGAGCAGCAAACAGGGCATCCCGGTGAAGGAATGAGAGGGACCTCTTGCTCCTCTCTGGTGGGATCATGCTGTTGCCTGTGCTCCCATCTTCTAGATCTGCAGATCCCCAGTGTTTGCTTTTCGTGGCTGATGGATGTGAGTCCTACTGCAAGGAGACCTACAGGCACAAATCTCTGCCTTAATGCAACAGAATGAGTTTAGATGCTGCATACGTATTTTAGCAATATTTTCTTTTAAATCTGTAAGCGGGGGTTGCATTCCACCCTTAGTGAGCTAAATGGAAGTGCTAATTAAGGGAATTACACTTAAGGCTGTTCTCTGTCAGGTAACTGATTTTATACAATAGGCATTTACATTAAGATTTTAATATTGCCTGTATTTTGTTTAATACTAACTTATTTTTATTTTTAGATTAAAATATTTTTAGCAGCCTTTCTGTAGGTTGCCTGTAAAATGTTTGATGTTATTTGGGTTTATTAAGAGAGATAAGAGGGATGTTGTTCTATCAGCTGTTAAATATTATTGCGTGTTAATCCATATTTTAAAAGTTCAAAGTCTGTGCTAGCTTGTGTTTCTCTGTTCTTGTTGCTGTTGGTACAGACGTGCTCTCGTATTGAGCATTCCCATTTGTGTGAAAAATAGAATTCAGCTCAGGCCATGCATAGATTGTCAGAAAGATTAAAGTGTGCATCGTGCAATTTTTCCTCTTTCAGAAAGGGGCCTTTGATGTGCTAATGTTCACTTTCTCTCTTTTCATGGCGAAGTGCTGGGCATTGTTTCGGGCTGCAGAGCAGTGTCTGCTTCAGAGAGGCAGATTCTAACACCCCGGAGCCCAACCTTGCGCAAGGTAGCAGCATCTGCAGTGATACTGCTGGCATTGTCCAGGGGATCAGATAGCAGTGTGCCTGCACAGATAAACACCAGGGCAGGCAGTGAGGAGACATGTTGCCAAAAAAGCCAAATATTTTATATCCAATATCCCACTTCTGTGTGCCAGTGCTCCTGCAGTTACACTGAGTCACATGCCGCAGGTCCAAACTGGAAAGCTTGGCAGGGCAAGAGGCACTCAGTGTAGGCTCTGAAATCACACCCAAAGACAAGGCTGTCATGTATTTCCAAAGTTAATTGGCAAGTGAAATTATTTGGATGGGCTCATCTTGGGTTGCAGTGGGCATTTTCCAGCTAATGGATAAAATTCTGCAGGCTGCTCACAGGACCAGCTTGAGCTGACATAGCAGGGGCCTGATGTGGGTGGTGACCGTCATAGTGACAAAGGTGTGTGGAGAATGAGCAGCTATGAACATTCTTATGCCAAAAGACACCAGTTCTCCTTTTGTAATTGACTGGGAATAAACGGTTTCCCAAATTCCTCAGAATATAAGTATGGGAAGAGACTGTGTGTAACTGGGCAGGAGTGAGTGGAGCGCTGCTTCTGTCCTGCAGAAGACAGTTGGTATTTGAATGATAAAAGCCTTCCTTTTCAAACCGGGTGAAATTTGAGACAGTAAGTTAAACAAAACTTGGAATAAAACTCGAATACAGGAAAACCTGACAGCAGCATGCAGTGTCCCTGCTGAGTAGCTTCTTCCCTGGGTCGCCGTCCCTGCATATTCCCCCTTCTCCTCTTCCACCAACTTTGATGCTTCATTAAAAATTCATCCTGTGCTCTGTGCCTTCTCTTTGGGGTCCTCAGATCGATTGCCTTTTATACTCGACATGACTCAGCAGTTAAGGATGTCAAAGAACTTCAGACCTTTGGCTTAAAGGGCACTGGCTGGAAGCAGCAGTGAGAACACTGAGGAAGTGATGTGCTTCAGCAGAAGCTTCCCGGGCTTGTGCTCAGGCTGGGTCTGTGGGGAGGCTGTGCCACCTGGGCACAGCGTCCCCTGGGGACCAGGACTGGACTGCTGGGCACACGCGCTCCCTTAGGGTCCTTTCTGTGATGCGTGGAGCTGCAGCCGGTGCTTGGAGGCACGTGCCGGGGAAGGGTTGGCCTGTGCAGTGATTTGTGGTCCCCTCACAAAGGAGTGTCTCTGTGCTGGCTGCAGAATGAGACGTGTCAGAAGGGCCTGGCAGGAAGCAGATGGAAGGGGCTGTGCGGAGCAGAGTGGCGCAGGGCTGTCGCCGGGGGCTCCGGGGCAGGTTTTTGGTAGTCTTGGAGAAATGACTGGAGCAGCTCACTTGTCACCAGTTGCCATCCACCTCTCCTGCCTGCGCTGGCTTGCAGGGACCGCTGACTCTGCTGCAGGATTCCCCCGCTCCCATCAGAGCTGCCTGTGCAGCAGCACTGGCTCGCTCATTTGCCATCTCAAATCAGATTAATTGTCCATTTTAACAAAGTGCTGCCGTTCTGCAAGTCGGCCGTAATCTCATCGGGGTGGAAGTGGGTGCTCCATAACCCAGACACCTCAGGGATGCAGGAGTGCACAGCCCTGGTGCTTGCACAGCACAACTGCTCACTGATGCTCTTCCCTAGTGTATGTGTGTGACCTCAACCTTGTGAGCACCTGGGGATCTCACATGGGCACAGGTCATTGCACCTCCCACCTGGTGACGTGCAGCTTCCCAAGCCCAGCCCCAGCCTGCTCTGCTCCTGCAATGCTCTTCAGTGGCTTTTAGCCTGAATACACAGAATGCCCAACTGAGAAGGGCTCCAGCAGCACCTCAGCTGTTCTTTGGGACCACCTTGTGTTTTGTCACTCCTTGTTTCTGCCATATTCATTCCTGTAGGCAGGAGTTTTTCTTTTGCACTGTTCTGGGGTTCAGCACTTCCATTCCCCTTTCCCTCTGTTAATACCTGTATACAATATGTACGTGTATACCATAATCTACTTTCTGGTCTCATTCTCGCTCCCTTTCAGAGCTGGTTTGAACCTGGCCAGTCCTGGGTGCTGAAGCAGGCTGTCAGCTCAGGTGTGCAGCCAGCCAAGCAGCCCACCCCACTGCTCTCTCTCCACTTCCACCATCATTTCTCTTGTGCTTGGATTTAGAACTTGGTTGTTTAATAGTGTATTGTACCGCTCACTCAGGAACTTGTCCTGTAATTAATTATAATGATAAGACTTCATGGCCACCCTGAATTACTTGAAACTTATGGGGAAATTTTTTCAGAAACAGTAGAACATTTAGAGGAAGTTAACAGCAGTGAAACCAATGCATTGACTTGCCTTTTTGTGAAGGAGTCACTTATGTTTTCAGTTTTGCTCACTCTCCACTCACACATCCCACCTCATAAGTTTAAAAAAAGCAGATTTTATAAATATGCACCAGAATTTTAATTTACTCCTCTGGGAAAATGGGGAGCCATCACAGCATGCACACTGGCTGAGCTATGCTGTGGAAGTGGAATCCAGTTCCCCTACTGGGAGGTCACTTTCAGGGGAAAAAAATGTTATTTTAAATGCTGACTTAATCATCTGCTTTTGGGGATGCCGTTCGGCGGTGAGTGTGCGCAGCTCTACCTGTTGTGGGCTGTCTGTTGAAAGGGTATGTTCATTTAATGGATTTTAAGCAACATTATTCAAAGATCAACAAAAGGCATTCTTTGTTATATGAATAAAAGATTTCCCCGTGCTCCTTGTTAACCCTACAATGCCAGCCAGTGTCATTGAAGTGCAGCCACCTGGCAGGGAGCTCTGGCCTCAGCTGCTGCAGGGCCCGGCTGGAGGCAGCACCAGGTGTTGCCATGCGGTGCTGGCTGCTGGTCAGCGTGGCCGGGGTGGCCGGAGGGACCCGCTGGGGGGCACAGGTACAGCATGGAAAGGGACACTGAGAAATGGAGCCCCCACTGAACCCCTGCAGCCTTGGCACTTGGTCAGACATGGGAGCTGTTTGTCTGCATGTACCACCCACAGCCCCATGCCCGGAGCAGCCCACACTCAGTCCCTGCTTTGGAATATCCACAAATGTGTCAGGTGATGATTTTAAACCTCCATCCTTATATTGGTTTTAATTTAAAGCTGGGACATCCCTGCTGGTTTCTTGCTTGGCTTTCTCTAATTTGTTCTTCCTTCCTACCCTCTAATATCGAGCAGTTTCCCAGCCTGTCTCACTGCAGCAACAAGTCTGTTTTGTGTTAAGCATCTTACAAATGGTGTCACTCATAGTGGATGTGATAATAAGCCCCAGTTACCTGTCCCTGATTGTAATAAATGTAATATATAGACCTATAATAGACCTGAAACTGAGCCATTTAGTGTTAGACCCAGAAATAATGGAAAGGTCTGTAATAAACTAGAAGGGGCAAAATTACTTTGTGGAATTATATTTTGTTCTGCTTGTAGCTGCCAGATCATCATACTCTTATCAAACTGACAGGGTTTGGTAACATTTAGTAGGTGATAAAATATATTTATAAATTGAAAAGACTTGTTCCTTAATGAGTGAGTTTGACAGTCCACTGGTTATATCCAAGGCACAGAGGTGCTCCTTTCTGAGATGTTCCACTGGCTGTGATTCAGTTAAAACTAAATTAATTGAGCTTCTTTTAGGAACAAATTCATTTGGCATGTGCGTTTATATTCCATATAATTCCAGGAATCCCTCTGTCTGTGTGCTGCTCAGCAGCAGCTCAGTGTGGCTGCTTTCCTGAGCTCAAAGCCACCTTAGTGTCACTGCAGCTGTTCCATGGGGTGGGAATCACACCCCATGAATGGCAGTGCAAATATAGTTTCGTTCTAGACTGTATGTAAACAATTTTGTGGCATATTCTCATTAAAAAAGAGTCTGGCATTATCTCCCCTTCCCCTGTCTCTGGCAGTTTAGGTTCAAAGCTGGGAATTGCAGAGGCTGGCACCTTCAGGTTCTGAATGGGGGGATTCCCAACTGTACCTTCACCTGGGTACTGCTGTGATGGAGCTTGACCTGGTCCTTGTCTCCAGGTGCGCTGTGGAGCAGATCTTGTGTGGCATGTGAACTCTTTTGGTGACATTTCTGACTTTAGAATATCCTCGTGTTTGGGGAGAGGAGTGGCAACAAGTGTAGGAATGTTAAATGTACATGGCTGTTAAACTGGAGACACTGCAAGTCTGTGTTTGTGTATGTGCAATGACCAAAGCATAACAGCACCAGTTCAAAAACCTTTAGAACCCTCTGTCTTTTGCCTTTTTTGGGATTTTTTTTTTAATTATAAAATTTTAAGATATAAGTGAATACCAACATCATTTTTTCATCAACTGATATAATTCATAAAATAAACTCTCAAACTTGCAGGCAAGTCCATGCCTTTCCTACTTGTCTGGGTGCAGGATAGGAAGGTGTAGCTGGCCCAGCATCCCCCTGCCAGCAGCTCCTCATTTTTTTATGGTGGGAGAATCTCATTAGCCAGCTGTCCTGGCTGCAGTACCTTGGGATCTGGAGTTTGGCTGGATCCCTGTGAGCTCCACCTGGAATTTCAAGGTGGAGGTAATGCAGATCCCAGCCGAGTGGCTCACTGTGGTCCCAGCATGGGTTCTTGCTCTCCCCAGTTCTCTCAGGAGAGAGGAGCTCAACATCACTGCTCTGGGGCACTGGGAAGGTGGCTTTGAATTAGACCTGGGCAACTCCTGTCCCTTTATCTCTCAGGACTGAGTCAGGAACTGTATGGCTACTTCCAGAGAAAGTATATTTGGGGGGAATCATGCCCCACTAATTTGCTGGTGAAAACCTTGTGCCCAGGTGTCACAATACAGAACTCTTTCATAAGCAGCCTCTCAGTGGTTAGGTCTCGGTGTGCCTTGCAGAATGAGTTACCAGTCAGGGCTCCTGCAGCTCTGAACTGGTAACAGGCCATTATGTCATCACTGTAATTGAAGTATTTTCATCCAAGCCGTGTCAATACGATGGTAAGCATGGAATGCAGTGGCTGACTGGCTGACTAGATGGGCAGAGGGCTGGTTGCACCATGCAGAATGTACAGTGCCATGTTTTAGGCACAGTTGTGTGTGGTTTGTCACCTCTGTAGCACATGAGGAACATGCTTAATGGGAATAAAGTTAATAAAGGGGATGAGGTGCAGGCCCAGCTTTTTTTTCAACAGAGCAGGTCTGTGTACAAACAGGACTAGCTGGGAGGAGAGCATTGCAGGGACCCTGGTAGAATTAGAAAGCTTTGGGTAGGGATGAGCTGGAGTGCTGTCAGAGTACAGAGTGGTATGGGAGCAGGGGGGTGACCTGGTGTCCCTTTGTTCCTGCTGCGGAGCAGTCAGTCTGTAATGGTACATGTGTCTGTTCCCGGGGGCTTCCCGCCTGCGGGAGTACTTGGAAATTAAGATGAAAGCTTGTTTTCTGCCTTATTCATAATAAATGCAAGATTCTCCCCTGAAGCACTTGGCATGACTAATGTGCCACATATTCTTGCTATCCCAGAGTGGCAGGCAAGTGCTTCTGCCAGATGGGTGCTCGCAGCACACCTTGGGCCCCGCGCTGCCCAACAGCGTCAGGAGCCAGGCGCCAGTGGGGCTCTGCACAGACAAGCGTGAGCTGGAGCCTTTAGCCTCAGGGCACCTTCAGTATGGCTTTGCTGTTACACTGCTTGATTTCCACAGACATGCTTTGAAACCGTGTGAAACGTGTTTCTGTTGTTGTTTTGCTGCACTTTCCCCTTTAAAGCAATTACTGGCGACCGTCTGCGCGGGAGCCGCCGTACTGCACCGTGCGCACCGGGAAATGCTGCGGCAGCATGCCCTGGGACTCGGAGCACTCGCAGGTTCTCGGGGACCTAAGGCCCATCTCCATCAGTCAGCACCGAGGTTCTTTTGTGATCCTTGTGAGGGACCCGGGTCCCGCTGCGGGGAGGGAGGTGGAAGAGCTCCAGGCACCGTGCTGAGGCGCTGGGCAAACAAACGCTCCACAAACAAGGAATCCCTCTGCAGACCTCTCTGTACCTGTCGGTCTCAGGGAGAGTCGTGTCTCTTCCACACCAGGGTGTTCTGGGCTCCAGCCATCTACCCCCAGCACAGAGGGCTGCCTGTCAGTGCAATTGGTGGCACAGCAGCAGAAAATTATGCCGCAGAGAGGATGAGCTCTTGGTTTTGGCAGCAGAGGATCATCTGCCCGTTTTGGATAAGGAGGAGGAACAGCAGCCCTGACACAGGCTGGCCCTGCTCCGCCAAGGGAGCCCTGGCTCCCCCGGCTGCAGTGTGGACAGATGGTCGTGACGGGGGCTGGCCATGGGGAGAGGGGGCCCACAGACCCCATCGGTCACCCAGCCTCAGCTCACGTGCATCTCATGTGTTACATGGACCAACTTAAGGCAGGCGTCACTGGAAAGTTTCCATCTTGGATGCTTTGGTTTATAAAAAGCACGTAAGTCTGCGGTGGCTGACAGGTACAGTTTAATTGCACCTGTTTAGTGAAGGATATATGTTACTAAAATTCCCCCAAAAGTTCTCAGTGAAATTCGTGCAGCGGTGGCAGTCACTAGACCGTAAATGATGGCGAGCCCAATCAAGCAGATTGAGTTTCACACCAACACTGCCTAACACCACATTTTAAAAGCACATCCTCTTCAGAGCTGGGGAGGACAATTAGGTGCAGAAAGGTCATCAGCCGACACACCTCTGCTAACCTGAGTTTTATGGTCCTGGCTTTAGTCTGCTTTGGTAAGTCCCAAACTTTTATGTTCTTGTTTGTTTTCCAAACCGCTGTCGCAGTGTCAGGAGCAAACCCTTTCTGTGAACCATCTTTGGGCCCTATGATACAATCAGGAGGGAACTGAAATAGATGTTTCTTGCACTGAACAGTAAATTCAAAGATTTTCTGCAGGTCTCTCTAATTGGATAGAGGAGGAATTGGCACTTGGACATGTAGCCAGCCTTGATGTCCGATGGGCTGGAAAGAGCTGTCTCCCTCTATACTTGGAGCTTCTCCACTGGCCCAATGCCCTGCAAGCCCTTCTCTGGGTGGGTTGCACATCGCAGATGGGAGTTGCAGCAGGTTCATGCCAGCAGGCCGCATTAGGGTCCCTCTGGAGCCGCAGGAACAGGCGATGCAGCGTGTGCTCTCCATGGGCCCTGGCGCTGTCCTGGGTGCCAGTCATGGCGCTGGTGCCCTGTGGTGTTGGCACAACCCGTGGGCCATGGAGAGCAGCCAGGCACTTCTCCCCAGCCTGGCCACAAACCCACAAACACTCTTGTCTGTTATTTGCCCGCTGCGTCAGACGAGCGCACTGTTCTTTCCATGTATGGGTGACAGTATATAAATGCTGCCAAAACGTTTTTATTTTCAAACAGTAGCACAGGGCAGGCCATTACCATCAGCAGGAGTGGGGCCCTGAGAGTTTTGCTTGAGGTCAGCATGGAGTTAAGGTTAATAAGCAAAAGTTCTGTATTTTCAGGATCTGCTTGAGTCATCATCTTTATGTTCCCTTGTTTCTCAGCAGGGCAGTTTGGTATGGTTTAGTGTTGTGTTTGTGTGCAGGGAGGGAAACGGTGGGCAGATCCTGGCCCTGGAATGTCTCAGGTCACCTGCAGAACCCAGATTATGAGGACTTTGAAGGGTTTTAAAGGTCGTTATGTTTTAAACCGTGTGTCTGAAAGTGGTTCTGTGTTGTAGAGGTTAAATGTAGAGGTGATGCTGGTGGGTGAGAGCCGAGTGCTGGCTGGTACCTGCCTCTCCAGTGAATTTTCAAAAGCTTCTGCCTTTTGTTTTCTTTTGCATCCTCCATCTGGAAGGACGTCCTGTGTGTTTCACTTTGCAGGTCATCCTGCTGCTGCAATAAGATGTTGTGTTTTTTTGCAAATGGCTGATGATCACGTTTTAATGTGCTGGGGATTTTTTTCAAACAGCCTTTATTGTGTGACTGAAATGTTAAAATAATTGGTATGCTGATAAAACACTACTAGAAGCTCATAATATTCAAATATTGAGATTTGATTGCTGTATTCAAATATGACCTAAATTCCTGCTCTCCCACAGTTTTATATATATTCATGATCAATAATTCACACCTTTTCATGGCTCTCAATGTCATTATTTCATACAAAAAAAAACCAAACCTGTTTGTGTCTGTCTAAAACATTTTGCTCTGGCGTTTTGCCTTGGCAGAAGCAAAATGTAAAATAATGCAGCCGTGTAGGGGTGGGTCAAATTGCCGTACATATTAAAAGAGGAGCTTCTGATCAGCTCCTCCGAGGGTCTGGTATAACTCCATTTATCTGCAGATCTCAGGGGACGCCCCAAGCCCCCAGATAACGGGGGGCTTAGTTAATCAGGGCAGCCAGCTGTCCAGCTTTCCGCCGGGGTAGGGTTCAAGCTCACAGCCCATCCTCTGCAGCCAGGCCTGCTGCAGCAGTGGATCTGTGTGTTCCCTGCAGCGCTCCAGCCCTGAGGCAGCTCTAGGAAAGCCAGCCAAGCACTCGGGGCTCCCTCCCGGCTCTGCTCAGCGCTGGGGGGTTGCTGATCCATGGTTGCATTTTTAAAGCAGTAGTTTATGTGGCACTTGATCGAAATTCTGCTTGGTGTTGGGGGCACCTCGGTGACAGGTGGCTCTGCCCAAAGCTCACAGGAGAGCCATGACACAAAGGTCAGGTTAAAGAGGTTCAGGGTGAAGTTCTAATGTTTGTAGCTCAGTGATATTTCATGGTTGGCTCTTAAGCTGAAGGCACAGCGCATTTCTGTGGGGCAGCCCTGACAAAAGTATTGCTCCAGGGATTTTCGGGATAGACTCATTCCTACAGGGCAATAAACAGGAAAAGTCATGATACTCTTTTTACAGGATGGAGGTGTTTTTCAGAGGGTTTTTTTACAGCTTGTTCATGATGCTTCCACATTCAAATTCCTAAACTTCAGTAAAATTTTAGTTGACTTTTTCTTTTTTTAATGAATCCCAACTGTTCTCCCCAATGTGCGTATGTACTGAGACAGAGATAGCAGGGAGTTTAATTTCACTTTGCTGCAGTCACTTAATTCTCTTTTGATTAAATGAGGAAGGGCATCCCGCTGCTCCGGGGAGCCCAGGAGGGCACGGGGAGCGCCAGGCCAAGGTGGCTGCTGAGTGGAGCTGGGGTGTGCAGCGCTAGGCCTCGCTGCGCTGCAGGTATCTGCACCTGCTGCTTCTGGCTTTTCAGCGTGCAGGAGAGGTGCTGAGCTGGGGTCTTCCTTGTGTGCCTCCAAAGTGCTGGCGGATCTGCAGGGCTCTCCAGATCTTGGAGTGTTCTTCCTCAGCTGCATCTCCTGTAGCTGCTCAGGAGCGATTTTTTTGTCCGGGTGGTTTTTCCCAGTCTTTTGTGCGGTGAGCAGCATCCTTCAGCTCATGAATAGGATTTTACCGGGTGCCGAGCAGACCTGGGCAGCGTCTCCATGCAGCATTTATCTGAAGAGGGCAGCCCCGCGCGGTGCTCGGGTGTGCTGCTGTGTGAGATGTGCAGAGCCGTTCGGGACCCAGCAGGGCATTATCAGGCAGAGCATGAAAAGCCTTTTCTTGTCCCCCCGGCCTGGTTGGAAATCCACAAGCAGCCCTGGCCGGGGCCGAGCGATGAATCGAGCACTGCCGGCCGGCCCGCAGGCTCAGGTGGTCGCCAGCCCCCGGTGTCACTGAGCCCTTTCAGCAATTTGTCACGCCCGGGTCCGCTCCCGCTGCGGCAGCACGTGCCAGCTCCGTGTCGGAGGGGCTGCTGCCAGACGGGCGCGCAGCCCCCGCCGCCCCCGGCCGGCGCTCGCCCGGCAGCGCGCTTCGCACGGCCCTGGCAACAGCCGAGCGCAGAGGAATCGGCATCTCCATAATGAGGAGTGAATGGCATCCGTCAGTCCCTTTAGAATTGGGCCCAGGCGTGTGCCTCCTCTCCGAGGAAATTTGGCAGCCTATTCATTAACAAGAGTCATCAGGAGTTCAGCCCATAAAGGGGAGGCAGCCCTGCACGCCGCGGGCTGGCGCTGGCGCTGTAAGGAATGCGTTCTCCCGGGCTTCGGGCAAGGCAGGAAAACTGAGCAAATAACGCTGACAGCAGGTGCAAAAGCAGAAATGCTGGCTATTGATTTTCTTTCTTCAGGCTTCCACGGGAAGTTTATAAGAAGATTTATCACGTATCAATCGTCCTCTGTGAGCGTTAAACGCAAAATTCTTCCTTTCTTTCTCTTCCCTTTGTTGCCACCACGCCTGCAGGAACTTGCGTGCAATGAGGACCTGCTTTGCTTATTCCCTTCGAGGTCGCCACTAGACCACCATCTCCTGGCTTTAAGCACTGCTTTTCTCTAATTTTTTTTTTTTAAGTGTTTCAGAGTAGTTTTGTTAATGTACTGCAAGTCACAAATGGCACTTCAATATTAATTAGTAATGCTTTTCAGTTCTAAATACCCTCACCTGCATTCTGTTGTCACTGGTGTTATTCTCCTGCTCCTAATTTCTAAATTCAACTTGGCCTTTGCTCCCACCAAACAGCCTTGCAGAGCTCGAGTGCATTTCCCCATAACAGAAACACAATGAGGCGCTGAAAACTTTTGTTTTCACTGAGGAAATGGAGAATGAGATGTCATCCTGGCTCCTGCGAGACCTAATTCATAAAGTCATACATGAGGCTCTCCAGCCCATTGTAGGTTTGTCCCAGGCGTTATCCTGTTATTGGAAGTGTATGATTCACCTTCTGAGCAGACAGAAGCTGCACACAAAAGGGGAAGATTTGCTTTCTCTGCTGTGAAAGGCTGCTGCAAGCAGGGGTCCTATTAAGACAGCTGGAAAGTTGCTTCAGCTTGTTACGCTTGTAAGTTTTATTGGTGACTGGTTTTTGATTACACATTTGAATGCTGTGTGTTCCAGGTTGCGGAGTTTTAATTAAAAGGCAATAGTCTCGATGTTAGCTTGCTTTGTTGTCTGCATTATGCAGGCCATAATGCATGCAAGTTGTGGGGTGGGTTTGTCCACTGTGCATCATTTATTTGGGATACACAAGGTTGCACCTTCTAGCACCTGCCCTAAATATAACTGTCATGCTTTTGGAATTGGTTTATTGTGCTTAATTTCTTCTAAGAAGTCCAGTGATCAAATGAATGGGGGNCTGTCCTGTAGCTTTTTTCCTCCAATCTAGTTATTTTTCTGGTAATTGGAACAGGAATATTATGTGCCAGGAGCTTCCCATAGTGCCACAGCCTGTCTGTGATGGTGGGTTTTGATCTGGGGCTTTGCTCCTGTACTCGGCAGCTCCCAGGTAACAGCTTCTCAGTCAGGAAACTCAAGAGGTGTTACACTGAATTTCCAGCCCTGAATGTATCCTCTCCTTGTTGCTCCCATTCAGAAACCTTGGGCAGTTCTGGTCTGGTTCCCTGCCCGTTCTAGCCTGGTCAGTGTGGATGTGGGGCTGGGGGCTGGTGCTCGGGGATGCCGTGGGACAGCCTTGAGTTCTGCACACACCTTTCCTTAACGGGGCGTCGCAGCTACGAGGAGAGAGCTCTGTACCTCGAAGCCATCATCCAGAACCATAAAGAAGTGATGACGTTTGAGGATTTTGCTGCTCAGGTCTTCTCTCCCTCTCCCAGCTACTCCCTCGGTGGAACTGGTGAGTCTCTGCACATTATTCTTCTCTGTAGCCCCAAGAAGCACTTGAGCAGCAGATGTACACCTGTTTTTTGTAGATAAATGCTTGCAAATTTAAGAAGACTATTCTTCCCCTGAATCAACTAATGAATATCAAAAGGAATGATGACATACATTTTAATTTGTTTTGCATCAGAGCTATTCACACTGCTCCTTTCTTCAGCTATCCTGTTAACCCCCAACTCTGGCGAGGTTAATGAACTTTCTCGCAGTGATGGGCTCGGGCTCATTCAGGACTCGGGGTTCTTGCTGAGTTGGGAATATGTTGTTCAAAAGCGAGGCCTGAATCGGGGCTTACTTATCAGAAATAGTTCCTCGCAGGGGAAGCTGCTGTTAATGCTAAATGGGGATTATGCTGCTGAGCTACCAGGGTCAGGGATTAATGCACAAGAAACGCAGGAACAGGGTGCAGTTAGGGAATCACAGCAGCGGGCGGGATGCAGGCGAGTCCCTTCAGTGCAGGTGAGTGCACTGCAGGCTGTCCTGCAGCACCTGGCTTGGAGCCTCTGCGAGGTCTGTGATGGGGGGAGAGAAGGGGGCGTGCGTGCACATCACTGCTCATCAGTCATCTGCCTGCTGAGAGGTGACAGCATCATGCCCAACTCTGGGAATTTATTCCTCGTGTGCCTTGTGGAGGGTTAGGTTAGTGTGCAGTCACAATCGCTGACCAGCTGGTTTGATTGAGTTTAAGTGAACCTCTCTTGAAACGGAGCTTTGGCTCTGAAATGCACATTTCTAGTGCCTTCAAAATGTGTTTTTTTCCAGCATCCAGAAAATATCTGGTCACCGTGTGCTGGACTCTCTAACAAAGATTCCTTAATCCGTCATTGTCTCTCCTAGTGACACTGGCACTTTCTAATCATTCCCTGCTTCTCTTTTGGATTGTTGAATGGATTATTTCCAACCTGTATAAATGTTGCAGGACATCTGCTCTATTTCTCTTTAGCCTGACTTGTTAGCAGATATCTTCCATCTAAACTGAAACACTGAAGGAAGAAATTAAATTTGCTCACATAAATCACTTAGGAATAAAACCAGCCATGCAGCATTGTCTGGCATTGCTGGCTCCAATCCTGGCGTGCTCAGAGCTTTGTGAGGAGATAAGAGGCCTGTGCTGGCCAGGCAGTGGTGGCCAGGAGCAGCAGGCAGAAGGCTTTGGAGATAAGCGCTGGCAGGAGGGGTGAGGAAGCCGGGGCCATTTACATAATCGCGCCTCTGTGTCCTGGAGAGGCGTCAGGGAACACGGGATGGATCTATTGATCTCTGCTGAACTGGAATACTAAACAACGCTAGGAAAGCTTATAACTTAAAGCTTTGATTAATGTTTCCTACATTAAAAAGTAGAACAGCTGTGCATTAAATTCTTTTATACACTCTGCCAAAAGTCTGAGACAAAAAAAATCGCCCATTTCAATAGGAGCGCGGCGCGTGCCCAGGGCTGGTTGTTAGCACTTGAATCATTTATCGAGGTATCAGCAAACAGAAATGTAGACATAGTGATCTCTTCTAAACGTTTTGCTCTGTGCATAGTTGTGTTTCATTTTCATGTTGTTCTTAGCATTCCGTGTTGTGTCAGATGTGGTTTGACAGCGCAGACCCCTCCACAGCCCCACTTTCTGAAGAATAAGCTGTGTATGCCAAACACATTTAAAGTGTTTCCCCCTAGCTGAGGATTTCAGAACACTGTTAAATCAGGAGTACCCGGGTATGATTTCATTATTTTAATTGCTTTTAAGTGCAAAGCCTCCCCCTGTCAGGTCCCAATTTTCAGACTTCTGAGCCTCAGAATTAATTTCCTGCTCATGAACTGGAGGCTGGCCATGACTTCTGGTGTCAGAATCTTTGCTTCAGAGAGTCTCCTCATATTACCTGCTGATTCTCCTGCATATTTAGTCAGTGATGAGCAGAGGCAGTGTCAGCTGTGGCCATGGGGATGTGTTTTCCATCAGATGCCCCTCAGCAGTCAGCAGAGAGGCTCGATGCAGCCCTGGCAGCTCCACTGTTTCCCAGCCAGGCCTGTTCCAGGCATACATCCACCTGTCCTGCACCTGCAGGAATCACCTGTCTGCCACTTAGGAATACGGGGGGCATTTTTCTATTCTGAAACAGAAAAAAGGAGTAAATGAGCAGTTAATAGAAAGAAGCACTTTTCCCTGAAGGAGTGGTCAGGCACCAGCACAGGCTGCCCAGGGAGGCACTGGGTTCCCCATATATGGAAATGTTCAGGAGGCATCAGGACATGATTTTGGGGCGATGATGGTGGTGCTAGGTTGGCCACTGGACTTGTTGATCTCTTCCAGCCTCGATGATTCTGTGGGATGCATGGAGCTGGCACAGGTGGCAGTACAAGCCAGCTGGTACTGCTGACTCTGCCAAGCATAAACTGCTCAGGTAAATTTAAGATTAATTCTCATCTGATCTGATTCTTAAAATGCCCCTCAGGTGTGATCCTCTCAGTGCTGCAAATGCATGTGTGCAGCAGAGAGGGTCAGGGAGTAAGGGTGCTGCTTGTCACAGTGCAATGTTCTCAGGAGCTGCCACAGCGTAGGGAGAAATCAAACACAGCTCTCCGTGATATACTGGGTTATCACTGACTATGAGATAATTCTTGGAACTGGATATTTTTGTGTTTTCTGATGCTGCCCCTGGGGATGCATCCCCAGACTCACGTGGGATGTGGTTTTCCTGCCCTGGCTTAGTCTCCCTGTCACCAGTCTTGCAGGTGCTGCATTTTCTGCAGGAAAATTGTCCAGTTGATCTCCTTTGCTGTTTTGAGGAGCAGAGCCTTAAACTCCCTGTTTGGGTCACAGATAGCCCCGATACCTTCAGTGTTGAAAGTGCAGCCTCATAGGCAGAATGGCCATCCCCAAACTCATTTAGGGGATGTGCAGATTAGGAACAAAAGCTGGGAATACGGCCCTTTGTTGTTAAACTGGTGCATTACATGCTGTATTTTAATTAGGCAGGGTTTGAGAGGCAGCCCAGGAAATCCTCCATAATCCAACACTATTGAATTATTCTCATTTTTTCCCTCTGCAGATTTTTCTCCTTTTAGTGGACAGGCTTTAAGCTGCTGTTCTTGCTCCCTCAGCCAAAACCAGATATAGTTATTCAACCAAATACTTGTGTGTTCTTTAAAAAAATTGGTGAAGCTGAAGTGGGCAGAGCAGCACCCTGACTTCAATTCCCTCTGTGGCTCACGAGGGTTCCTTGGGGTTTTGGGCTGTTTCTGTGTAAGATCAGAAGCACGGTGTTAACCTTGGGAAGTGAAAGGGGCCGCTGGATATTCCAGGAGAACTCTCCAGTAATAGCTTTCCCACCACAAGGATCCTGTCCAAAGGGCTTGTGCTTGCCATGGCAGGTTCCTGCCTTCCACGGAACCCCCTAGTGGACCGCTGCCGCTGGCGCCTCAGGGGTTAATGGGAACGGGCACACTTGTCTGCTGAGAGGACTGATCTAATCACTGCCATATCCAAGTGCATCTGTTCACCATGAGGTCATTCTTGTGCATGCTAATGACTTGGAAAATAAAGCACAATGCTCAGCGTTATCAGGGAGAATATAGTGTAAATCTTGGCTTTTTTAGTTGCTAATGGGTAGTGTGGAATGGGCAGAGAAAGCAGCTCGGATTCTTGCAGTTCCATCTTCATGTTTTTAAAGCATCCTTTTCGGTACAGCATCAGAAAAACTGTGCTGGAAAACTTGGACATGTGGTATCTGTTGATAAATGGATTCTTTAATGAATATTATGGCATTGCCCAGGAGCAACACTTGAGTCGAAGAACTATTGAGGTTTTCAGCATTCCCTGGTTTTAAACCCTCGGGAGCTGTGCCTGCTGATTTACATAAAACCGAGTTTTTGCAGCCTTTTTGTTGCAAAGGCTTTTCTTTTGTCTCTGGACTTCTACATGCATAAAGTTCTTGTAGAAGATATTTGAATGTACAGCGAACAAGATCTGGTTTATTTTAAACCACTTTTTTTTTCAGTGCTGAGCTTTATCTTTCCCACTTTAAAGCAAAAGGATTATTTGAATTGGACATGCAGATTCAAAATATATTTTTGACAGAAACAAAACCAAACCCAGAGTAATTCTTGTTTTAAACAGGACTGATGTTTTTTGTAACAGTAATTGAGCCAAGGATTCCTTTTGCTTTAATTTGGTTTTTCTGGGGTTTTTGTACTACTTTGGGGGGGTTGTCCTTTTGTCTTTTTCCTTGAGGCTCTGTAGGGTGTTTTGTCAGATCTGTGTCCATGTTCTGTGTGTGTGTATATATATGTGTGTGTGTGTGTGTGTCTGTGTGTATATATATATAGTATTTTTGCCTATTTTCCTGGGAATATTAAAAACATGCACATCTGAAACTGAGTAGCTCTGTCACGGTATCAGAGTACGTGCAGTGTGTGCCATGAGTTGGGTTTGATCCATGTGTCAGTGTTGCCTGAAACTGAACAATTTGTTTCTAAAGATGGGATTTTGGAATTTCCTGACTGTCCTGGTTACTAGTAGGACAGGGAATTGTTCCTAGCATGGTGCATGTGTGAGGTCTGCTGGGCGTGGTGCTCAGCAGGTGAGGTGGGACACTGTGCAGCCATTGGTGCTGCCATGGTGGTGCAGGTTGTCCAGGCAGTGAACAAAGAGGAAAAGCTGAGGGAAGTGGAGCCGAGGAGCCAGGACAGTTACCACAGGAGGCAGGACTCAAGGGCTTTCTCTTCTCCCTCCTTCCCTGTGCAGACTGTTCAGGATGAGGCACGGGGACCTGTCTGGCTTCCCGTCTGTTTAATCCAGGTAGTTCCTCACCCTCGGCAGACTGGAGCCTGCTGCAGCTGGGCTGTCCTTGGGGAGTTCCTGCAGTGGCACCAGTGGATGTGGAAGCTGCTCCTTGCCCATGTGCTCTGGGTTATCAGTGCTCTGCCCATAGTCTTCCTGCCCATTTGGCAGGGCTGCTGCCTGAGTGTCCCCGTGAGGGTCAGGAATGGTCTGGCATTAAGCAGGGCAGGGTCACAGGTACCACGAAGTGTTGGGGGCAGCAGCTCTCTCCCCTCTCCAGCTCCTGTGGCACAACAGGCTGATGCAGGTGTATGCCCAGGAGCCCAAGCCTGGCTCCGGAAGGTCCAGATCCCTGCAGAGCCCTAAGGAAGTGGCTGCCTGTGCGCTGTGCTGGGGTTGTCCCTTGTGCCACCACTGAGGGTGGACAGTCTGAACTTGTCCCCCGAGGCTGGGCAGGTGCTGAGACTGCTCCCCCCTCAAGCCTGGCGTTTCCCTCGGGATCTCCAACAGTGTGTGGGGGGGTGAGAGCCACATCAGGTTTCTCAGCCTGGCCCCCTGCCTTTTCCATGTAATTGACTGGCTCAGAGGGCGCTCCCCCAGCCACGCTCTCCGGGAGAGGAGGTAGTGAGGGAGGGCTTATTCCAGCAGTCAGTGCTGGGATGGGTGAAAATACAAGCTTGACTAGCTGTCTCTTCTGCCAGGTGACAGCTCCAGCTGCTCCAGCTGTCAGCTCACAGAAGGCTCCAGGCAATGTGGCCCCTTCACATTTTCCCTCTGCACTGAGGTGCCAGCAGAGACCTGCAGCAGAGGCAGAGCAGAACCGGGGCAGAGCCGTCCTGCAGCTGCGTGCTGAGGGCTCAGGCTGCCCTACCTGTGACACCCACATAACCCCCAGCACTTGGTGGGGTCCCCCTGCCTGAGGCTGAACCTTGCAGAACTAATTGGCAGCTGCTCCAACTTGTGAGTAATTAAACTTCAATGTGTACATTTCAGCCTTATTTCCGAGGCACTCAAACCATGGAGGCCCGCAGTGGTGCCAGGTGCTCCCACCTGAGCTGGGAGCTGTGGGTGCTGTTTTAGGGTCAGCTCAGCCCTGGTTATTAACCTGTAGTGTCAGATTCTGTTTACTGTGTCACTTTGAGCTTTCCAGGGCACTGCAGGAAGTGTGTGGCTTTGATTAACCCAGCTTCAGTTATCCATGGATTTTTCCACACAGGCTTAGGATGCTGCTTACAGTGTACTTGGAGCCTGTCTTTGGGAGTTGGAAGCAGGAACCCTGTGCAGATTTACAACAACGATTCTCTCTGGAATTGTATTACCTTTGCATTTACTAGGAAGGAAAACAAAGATTTCCACAGACCCATCCTGGCTGAAAGGTTAATGGGAGGCTGGAACAGGTCACAGCCCATGTGAAAACTTCACGGTTCTTCTCAAGTACCAATCTTCAGCATCCTTACAGGTCATGGTCTTAACCACCCTTGCTTTCAGGGGTGTTTCAGCTGCTTCACGAGCAGTGGCTAAAATGCCATTCCTAGAGCACATGCCTTGGGGAAGGAACCAGATTTAGTCTGTGGACTGGATTTAAGATGCAATACACCATCTCTGTCTGCAAGGCTTCCTGCAAGGTAACCTGCATTTAAAGTGCTTTCAGCTATATTTTAATTCTGTTTTTAATCTCTCCTGCAAGAAATGTGTTTTAAAAGCTTAATGCTCTCTAAGCAGCCTCATCTGTGAGAGGCCCTCCTCTGTGTGTGTGTGTGTGTCTCGCCTGAGTGCAGGTGTGTGACTGCTCATGGACAGGTTTTATGCACTCAAGGACTTCCTCCTCTGGGAAATTTATGTGGCACCAGGATCTTTATGCTGCTCACTTCCTGGAGTTTTAACCTGGCTCTAGTGTCACAGACATTTAGGTCTCCATGAAGCCTCAAATTTTAGCCAGTTTGAAATGGTGTGACCAGCAACAGTGCTGGACATGGAGCTGAGGCGTGAAGCAGCTGCACACCACCATCTCACAGCTGCAGGTTTGGCAGAAGATGAAGCGCAATGAGTATTCATTCCAATTTTTGCCAGCATTCCCTCCCTTGGTTGTTTCAGTCCTCAGACCCCACGAGGAAGCGCAAGGGTCTGTGTTTCTGCAGGTCCCTGAGGGGAGCTCCCCTTCCCACCTTAAACGGGGGGTGCTGTGTCGGGTTGGTGCGAGCACAGCAGTCACAGGGTGCTGGTCCTGCACTGACCCAGTCTTGTTCCCCCTCTTTGGTCCTACACTGATACGGTTTTGTTCTCTCCCTTTAGATTAGAGTGTTAATGCTCTCAGTATGGTAACGGCCGCAGGTAAGAGTGATGCTTCCCGCAGGCCCCTCTGCTGCTGCTGCTGTGGTTCATCACTACCACCTCTCCTTCCCATCCTCCTCCCTTGCTGCCTCTGCTCCATGTTCAGCTCTACCTCCTGTGCTCCATGTTCAGCTCACACCTCCTCTGCTCTGCCTCCCATGCTCTGCGTTCGCCTCACACCTCCCATACTCCGCGTGCAGTTCTGCCTCCTCTGCTCTGTGTGCGGTTCTGTCTCTTGCGCTCTGTGCACGCCTCCTGTGCTCCGCACATGGTTCTGCCTCTAGGGCACAGTTCTGCCTCCTGTAAAACACGCAGTAATGCCTCCTGTACGTGGTAATGCCTCCTATGATCCGTGCACAGTAATGCCTCCCGTATGTGGTAACGATTCCCACGATACACGTGCCGTAATGGCCCTGGTAATGCCTCCCACGATCCACGAACAGTAACATCTCTGTAGGTGCCAGGTAATGTGTCCCATGATCCGTGTACAGTAATGCCTCCCGTGATCCATGTCTGGTAAAATTTCCTGTATATGCCCAGTCTTGATTCCAGCGATCCGCGTATGGTAATGCCTCCCGCGATACATGCCTGGTAATTATTTTTTACTTCTAAGCTGCTTCAGCTTGTCCATTTGGAGAAACTGTATTATTTTGACCATCTGCCATCCTGCCTCACTGTAGGAATGTCAAGCCCAACACCTCCCTCGAAGCCCTTCCCTCCCCCACACTTTTCTCCCCAGCCAATAGCACCACAGGTTTTGTTTTAATCCGAAGTTGACAGCTCTGCATTTTTCACAGAAAATGCCTATACAGGCTAAGTCACACTTCCCACCTTTTAAAAATGTGCTATTTCCCCTCAGTCAGTTTCTCAAAGAACCAATCTGGTAAGTAAGGGCTGTCTTTGAGATGCAAACACAGGGCTTCAGGCAGGCTGAGGGGGTTCACACTTCGGGCTGTGCTGCTGCTGTTCCACTCCCGCTTTCAGTCACTCAAACACCCAGAGCTGCTCAAGCAGAAGCACAGGTTACACCTCACCTTGGAAGTGCAGCCCAGAGCCAGGGTGAGTCTTTGTCCTCAGACAGCAGCTGAGGGCTCACCCTGCTGCCACACTGACCCATGGCCATGTCCCCACCTGTCCTGCAAGGACAGTGCCCTGCTCACCTGTGCCCAAGGCACAGCTCAGCCATGGGCAGCTTCACCCAACACCCTGGCTGTGTTTTGGGGCATTTTATGCACATTTGAGATTTACCTGGGCTAGGAAGGTGAGGGAAGGATTGAAGAGCTGTGGCCTGGCCAGGCACAGCTGAAATAGGTCTATGCTGCAAAACACAACCATCCCTCAGGAGGTTCAGAGGCGGTGCCACCAGTGCCAGCCTTTGAAGAGGGTTCTGAACATCCCTGTGCTCTCCCTGCCGGGCTGTGAGGCTGTTCATCCCTCCTACCTGTAATAAAAAAACTTGTGTTTACACTTCGGGAGAGAATTGCAACATAGTTTAAAAATACTGTTTCCTTAGGGAGCTGATGAAACACTGTTCCCCCGGGAAATGCCTAGGGACAGGTCCAGCCTCAGGAGCAGGGCAGGGTGTGTCCCTCAAAGAAGCTGCACCTGTTTTTGGTCATCAGTGTCTCATTTAATGACCATGTGCTCGCCTGTTCCCCCTCAGCCAGCCTGGGCAGGCTTAACCTCTGGGGAATAACCAACAGGTGACTCCACTCAAAAACAAAGCGTAAACCCCCATACCCACAGCCCCCAGAGACCCTTCCCCAGTGGTGACCATAAGCACTAGTAACAAGGGTACCTGTTAAGTAGTGGAAGAAATCATGATTCTTTAGGATTTTTTCAGAGGTTAAGGCACCTTCCAGGGAGAGTTCTGTGCCAGCCCTCACGCTGGGAATGGTGATTTCCAGCTCTCTGTAACAGGCCAAATACACAAGAACAGTTTAATGACACACAGCAAAAAACAATTTTGTATCACCCACACAGAACTATTTTATGTTGGAGCTTCAAGTGAGCAGGATGGGAGCTTCCTGCCTCCCTCCCTCCCATGGGGCTGTTGTGGCCCTGAGAGCCATCGGAGGCTGCAGGGGCTGTGCAGACCAAAAGAGGATAATCCTGGGGGGCTCAGTGCTCACCTGGACATTGATGGCCTCTTATGGCCTCGCTGCTCCTCACCTCTGGCAGCTGGCAAAGAGAAATCCCTGCTTTCTCTGGGAAGTGCAGTATGGCAGTTCTTCAGCTGCCTGCAGCAAATTCCCCCTCTGGAGGTCAAGTTCACCTGAGTTATCCTCAGGAGAGGCTGGGAAGAGGCAAGGGGAGGGGCTGCACTATGCTACGTTGTTCTGAGGACACAGGCTGTTTTGTCCTGATCTGGGTTTTCCCTGCCCGCTCTGTTTTCCAGGCTGCCTCACCACAAGTGCAAGCGCTGACCTCACTGACACCACTGGCGTCAAGCTGGCAGAGCCACCCTCACCCAGGCTGCCACGTGCCTCCAGGAGCAGGGTCTCCGGGAAGCTCCGGAGCTCTGCCAGTGCCCTCAGCAAGGCATCCACCTGAGGCCCTGGAGAACAGAGCTATGGCCGGGGCAGCCCATGGCACCTGAGCACAGATCAGAATGGGCAGTTCTGGGTCAATACGTCTTGAAGGGGTCGGATGAGGGGTTTGCTCTGTGAAATGTCCTTTACCCAGTCTGGACAGACATGGCTGGGGATCAGATGTCACCTGTGTCACCATCACGACTGCACTGGCACCACGTGAGCAAGGGCCCCAAGCCCCTGGGTGCAGGTGCTGCAGCCAGAGGTCGTGAACCAGCACTGAAACTAGTTATTTAATGTACCCTTAGAGCATCGCTTTAGTCATTCCAAGCAGCACTTACCTGGGCATTAGGGAATTTCTTCTAAAGAAAGGTTTTCCCGTGATAAGCCAGGTAGCAAATGTTCCCTCCTGGAGCACAGGTGGATGAGGGAGGAGCTCTTCAGTCGGTGCTGTCCCACTGCGGGAGCGCCGTGGCCTTTCTGTGGTGTGTGCAATGGCTGTGCACTGGAACTGCTCCCTAGAGAAACAAAAATAAGCAAATCCCTTTTAGAAGAGCGAAAGCCACACTCCCATAACTCCTTCCCAGCACAGTGTGAAGAACTGGGTAACCTCCTCACCTTGTGCCAGCAGGCTGTGACCTGTCTCTAGCCAGAGGACAACACAGTTGAAGGCTTCTGAGGACTTAGAGTCTTCTCCTGGCACCTGCTGTAGTGAGCAGAGCTTGTGTTGGCAGTAGCTGATGTGTTTTGGTTTACACGTGTCGTAGGTTGATGGGGTGAAAATTTTTATAGTTAAATCCCTGGTATTTGAAAGCAACAGAAATCTGAGATCCAGCAGCTGCAGAGCCCTGTCCTGCTGCTGCTTGGTTGCTCCTGGGCGCACACACGCACACCTCCCAACAGAATGGGAGTTGCTTTAAGCAAAGGGATTGCGTTTTTTGGGAAATGCCCCGTTGGGCCCCCATTTGTTTTTGCACTTACACTTGGTGTTACAGCTGTCTGTCTGAGTGCCAGCACCTGGCCAGAGGCCACCCTGTGCCTGTGGGGCACATTCCAGCCATGGCCAGTGATGCCAAGGCGACACTTGGGCTCCGCCATGCGCTCTGTGCCCAAGGGGCAGCAGCTCAGCCTCCATGCCCGACAGGAACTCACCTGGTGCAGCTGCAGGAAGGAGCCTCTGTCACTTAGGGCTTGGACAACTGGTTTGATTTTCTGCCTGACAGCTGGGTTTTGCTTTCTGTTGGTTTTCTGTCAGTGAAGGAACCTAGAAAATAAAACATGTATTTTAATTTATATTCAAGGCCAGACAGGCAAGGCTATCTGGCACTTAGTTATCCAATAGCTGGTCTGAAACAATTTCAAAGGCATCCTTCTGAGTAAGGAGCCCTTTCTCTTTAGAGCAATATGTACCTCTAATTCAGGGAAGAATTAAGACATCAGTGAAAATCCTGTTTTCCTGATGTCAAAAAACTATTAATTTGTATAAACTCCACTGTGGTTTGGCACCCTGAACTGGATGACAAAGCCACTCTGTTACCCCTCAAAAAATTAATAAATCTTTGCTCACAATAAAATTTCTCCCCAGAGCAATAAAAGGTGGTACCTGTGTGGTGTGTGTGGCGGCGGGCGGGAGGTGCTGGGGCTGGAACACTGACGACACTGGTGGTGCTGCTGGGCCTGGCTGCTGCAGGTGCCGTGGGTGTGCAGGGCTGGCTCACAGGGGACAGAGACAGTCCCTGCTGGACACAGGTTCTGTCCCTCTCTGCTGAGGCTGTGGCTGCAGGAACAGCCACCGGCTGTGGAGCAGGCAGCGGCGTTCCCAGGCTGGAGTGCTCTTGAGGAGTTCACACCACGCTATGACTGACACAGGGGCACTCATGGTTGCACCCTGTGGGCCCCACATGGCAGTGTCCTTTGCCACCCTGCAGGGTGGCACCTCCTACCAGCCCGGCCCTGCCCACGGTGCCAAGCACAGAGACAGATCTTTGGGGCCCCCTGAAGCCACTGTCCATAACCTGCTTCCCTGCAATGTTTCATGGCCCAACCACCCGCATCAGCATTAAAAACAAGAGGTTTTTAATGGTGATTTTCTACTCTACAGCGACATTGCTTAAGCAAATGCAGGGGGCTGCACTCAGCCATAATGATGTCTGAAAAGACAAAGGAAATCTCCCCTCCTTTGCTGAAGAGCCACAGCAAAGTCCTCTCCTAAATTGCTTTCAGGTGCTCTAACCAGAAATGGAGATTTAACCCAGCTAGCTCCAAATAAAGCTCCCTTTGCAGAAGTAACTGTGCACACACTAAGGAGCTGTTGGGAACCTGGCTTCCACCTACCTTTCCCAAGGAGGATCCCTGCCCCAGGCCCAGCACCACCACCCGCGAGTGAGTGGAGAGCAGGCTGGGGCCGGCTGCTCTGCAGAGCAGGAGTCAGGGCTCGGGGGCTGCGCTGGCAGCGCTCTGAGCCGGCGGTGCCCCTCACCAGGGCTGGCACAGCCATGTGTCCCCGCTGCCCTGGCAGCAGGCGGGCGCATGGCAGGCTCCGGCCAGAGGGCACACGGCTCCTGCACAGCTGAGGGCCCAGCACAGCCTGGCACTGGCACCCACGGGGGCTGGGGGCACCGGGGCCCCGCCAGGAAGAACAGAGCTCCAGCCAAGGGGCTGCAGCGGCGCTGGCAGAGCCAGCCCAGCACGAGGCACGAACATGGGCCCAAGGCACCCCTAGCCCGGCACCTATGGCAGCAGGTGTAAAAATGGCATTAAAAATAATTTACTAAATTAAATAATATATAGACTAGTTTATACTTACCATGGAGTCCCAGAATGGATGGTGTTGGAAAGGAACTTAAAGCTCATCTCATTCCACCCTTACCATGGGCAGAGACACCTCCTACTATCCCAAGTTGCTCCAAGCCCTGTCCAACCTGCCTTGGAACATTTCCAGGGATGGGGCAGCCACAGCTTCTCTAGGCAACCTGTGCCAGGGCTTCCCCACCCTCACAGCCAAGAATTTCCTCCCAATATCCCCTCTAATTATACCTTCCTTCAGCTTTAGAAGGATGCTTAACATTTTTTACAAATATTTGTATAGGTATTATCTTATTCCTACACCTATTAATATGCTCTGTAACTTCAGAAAATATATTAGGGATCTTGTGTTCTATGTATTACATGATACAGTATTTCAAATTATATATCTAATATTTGATGTTACGCATGTCTATATGTTTCTATTAGCTAGAGTATATGTTCTAGGTATTAAATACACACATACAATGTGTATATATTATTACACTAAGGAAAATACATGCAATCTGATCTATAATCTAGGTATAATACAAGATATATAATGTGATATGCATTATATATTATACAATGTATTATATCATATATGCACTACATATTTTATCTTATTAATACCTGTCTTTTAATATTAAATATTGACTATAAAGGTAATAATTTTATCCAAAAATTGGTTATAGGTTACATAAATAAAACATATTACCTTTACATTATACGTGTATATCTACATATGCACACATCCCTGGGATATATTTTAGCTATATGTACATATAATGACATAAACTATAACATTACTTTGCTAACTGTAATACTGTGTGCAAATATATGCAGTATACTTTTATTTAAAATGTATATAAGAAAATTATATAAATCATATCAACAATGTACGAATTCTATATTACATGATGTAATGAACATGTAATATTTGGCACATATATGATGTGCATCATGGAGTATTCAGTGCACTATATAGATACAATAACAGTATTTCAGACCATGTATGTATAGTGGATATGCCAGGTGTGCACACAGACGAGCACTTACACTCTGTCCTCCACAGCACACAAATCCTGGCTGCAGAGCTGACAAAACCTCCTGTCAGACAAAAGTGTTTCATTACATCAATATTGGTAATGTATCAGTAATTACGTATAATGCATAGATGATATTATGTACTGTAGATAATATATTTAATATGCATTGTCTAAGTGGCAATATATAACAGACATATATTAGTATCTACTGTATAATATAAAATGCTTTGATATAATACATGTAATATATTATACACTACCTACATATTCTGAAGTCTACTTATATAGATCATCTATATAGAACATACTGTTATAAAAGGAATATATTTTTTACATTTATTTTATCACAGAATCCTAGAATAGTTTGGGTTGGAAGGGTGCAATAAAGCTCATCTCATTCCAGCCCCCTGCCATGGGCAGGGACACCTGCCACTATCCCAGGTTGCTCCAAGCCCCATCCAACCTGGCCTTGGACACTTCCAGGGACCCAGGGGAAAATGCAAAATATAATTGTATGTAATTAATTCTGATTTTCTTCTGTGTTTGTGCAACTAAACCAAAACCTCCCCACTCAGACACCCCCAACTGTACATAAGTTTTGTCACATTTGTCATTGAACTGGTGTTGCACTACAGGCAATTTCCCTCTAAGAAACTGTAAAAATGAGCCAATAAAAACATGGTGGTCCCATACCCTGAGAAAGCAGAACCTGTTTTAACCTGCAGCTGAGCCATGCTCTTTCTTTCCCCCAGCCCAGTACCCATGGCAGCACAGGCAGAGCCTTTGCTGTGGTTAAATCCTCCCCGTCACTCACCGTCCCCATTCCCTAAGGAGGGCTGAAAAGCCTCAGCAGAGCGGCACGGCACAAGAGCCAGGTGGGAACAGGCTGGGCTGTGCATGCCCTCGCCTTCAGAGCTGCGAGGGGGCTTTATTAGAGCTTAAAAAGAGTGGTTCTTTTCTAAGAGGAGCAGGTGGTTTAACCGGGCCTGGCTGCTGCAAACAATGTCCCAATTACCATGTCGGGAGGATGCGCTCCTAGGAGGGTTCCTGTGCCGGTGTGGGGCTCCCGCTGCTGCCGCTGTGCCCAGCTCTGCCCGCCTTCAGTCCCTGGCTGCCTGCTGAGGAGAAAACAGCACGGTCAGAGCAGCGCTGGGCCAGCCCAGCACTTGGATCCAATGGCACAGGTAAGAACCAAGCCTGGCAGTGTCCGGCATGGAGCCGGTACCGCAGGACAGCCCACGCTTGGCATGTCCCATCTCAGTGATTAATGCATCAAATGTTGCCAGAGCCAGACCTTTGTTATGTGGACTGTAAATTACATTTTATTAAAACCATTTATAGCCCTGATGAGGCTTCTTACCTGCATGGAAGGATCTGAGGTGTTTAATGCCATGTGCAGGATGCCTTCCAGGATCTGCACACCCAGATCTTTCACCAAGGGGAGCTGCCTGGGTGCTTCAGGGAACTGCTGACCCATCCAGCCTAAAACACTCACCACAACCCAGCACTCCTGACCCAGAAGCAACGGGGCAGGAGATGTGTTGGCACCAGCACACCACAGCACCCTGTGGCACCCTGCAGGCACAGCACACCCCAGAGAAACACCTGTGACTCCATGAGCCATTTCCCAGCTCATCAACAGCAATACCTCTTTTTAAACAGGCTTGTGTTGTGTGAGGAAGAGTCTGAAATCCAAGGCAAAAGCCCATCTTTGTCCTGTTTCCAGGCTTGCCCAATCCCATGGATACCTCCCAGCTGCCCACCCCAGAAATAGACCGGGAGGTGCTGGGTCCCCCAAAACCTTGAGCTGTGCCCAGCTGTGTTTCCCAGTGAGCCCATCCAGCAAGGCCACTGACAGATGCCTTACTGCACTGATGGCTACGAGGGACTCTGGTGTTGGTACCAAAACTTGTAAAAACCTTCCCAGGGGACAAGCAGCCTCCAGAGTCTTCCCCTGTGGGCAGGAGCAGCTTGCCCCAGCTCTGAGACCATGGGGCAAGGATGGTGTCCATGCTGCATTTCTCAGGACCCTGCAGGTTCCTCTATCTAATCTCCCAGCTCTCTTCCTTGTACTCACAACACTCAGTCCCAGACCACACATTTGGCTCTCAGTGTGCTCAGAGAGGAGAAAGGCTCCGTCCCAGCGGGCAAACCCCTCTGCCCGAATGCACAGAGCGTGAGCAGCCTCTATGCCAGCTGCCTCCACTGCGTCACGTTTGGGGCAGGATCAGTGTTTTCCATGGTGCCCAAACCTGTTCCTGCTGGATGCACTGAGAGCCATCAGCGATTGATTTGTTAGCTGACAGCAGGAGGCTTTGTTTGCACAGTGCTGCCTGCCGTGCTGCTGGGTGGCCAGGACATGGCACCCACCAGGCAACACCTGCATTCCCAGGGGCTGCTACTGAGAGCGCTCTGGGTTCAGCCGCGCTGCTCGGCCCCAGGACAGCCACCAAGCTACACGTGGGCTTGAGACTGCACAGGTACAGAGCATGAGACAGAGCCCAGCAGAGGCCCAGTGCTGGGGGCCTAGGCAGTGGGACGGTGCAAGGCAGGAACTGCTAAGGGGGAAAGACAGATCCATCCCCAAAATACTGTCCAAAGGATGCTGGTGTGAGTGGGAGGCTCTGTGACCTGTCATGGCGGTGCAATGCCCGTCACTGCCAGGTGGCAAGAGATGCAAAATGGTGATGCCAATGGCTCCCTGCAAAACCCCTGGGGCAGTTGGAGCTCATCCTCACAAGGAACCTCTCCAGAAACCCCCTGAGCAGTCAGGGCTCACCCTCACAAGGACCCAGCAGTGCAGATGAGGGGAGAAAGGCTGCAGACACAAAGGCACAGCAGTTCTGCCTAGGCTGCTGCAGCCCAGGGATGCCAAAAACAAATTATGTCCCTTTTACAGGATGTTTGTGAACAGAGCCATTTCCAGTGTACTCCACTTTCACCTCTCCTTACTCCTCCCCAACACAGGAGTCTCCACTAATCACACTTTCTGCTCAGCAGGAGATGCAATACGTCAGTGCCGATGGTTACCCAGACAGTTCGAAAAACCTGGGGAATTCTGGCCCTCACAAATTTCCACTGATTCTTAGCAGGACAGACATGGATTTACCTGACTATTAGGAAATGGACGGAAGCATGAAGCTGTTGTTTTGTGGCCTGTTGGTGCCACAGGCTTTGAGCACAGATTTCAGCAGGGACTCTGCTGTGACAGTGTGGATAGAGCCATTAGGCTTCTCTGGAGGATGTGCCAGGCATAGCTCTGGAAATGGTGTCCAGTGGCCTGAGAGGATGACCATGTGTGTTGGCAAAGTCCCCTCGGGGAGCAGAGAGCCCGCTCCACAGACA
Organism: Promerops cafer; assembly: GCA_013398275.1. Lineage (NCBI taxonomy): Eukaryota > Metazoa > Chordata > Aves > Passeriformes > Nectariniidae > Promerops > Promerops cafer. The sequence continues at coordinate 34,526 of VZSE01007217.1, forward strand.
GCTGCGACACCGTCTGCAACAGCCCAGGATCTGGGGCTTTCCAAGGCCAGGGAAGCCAGGAAAAGCAAAACTGCACCTCTTGCCAGGCAGGCTTTGCTGCCTGTGTCTCTCGGGCTGTGCTCTTTTCCAGTGTATTGATTTACAGCTAAAACCACAGCTTTGCCTAGGCCTGAAGTCAGCCCTGACACTACCAAGTCGGTTTCCTAGTAATTAAGACAGCAGGAACGTACCCATACACTGGCACTGTTCAGCCTGACTGAGAAAAAAAAACCCAAACCAAAAAAAACCCCAAACAAATCTTTAGAAAGATGTTCTTTCTCAACAAGCTTTGCTTTATCATAAAATACTCAGCCAGTTCCTGGGAAACTTTCCTCCAGGAAGCTCCACCACCTGCCTTTCCCACAGCAAATCACAGCTAGGATTAGGAGCCTTTAGGTGAGAGAAGATGGCAGGAACACGCCAGGGAGCCAAAGCCTCAACGGCATTGCTACCCCAAGACGGAGCAGCCCCTATGTCCACACCAAGCCCTCGCAGCCCCCTGGCCCTTCATACACCAGTTTGGGAGCAGGGATTTGCTCTTGGTGCTGCCAAGCAGATTTGCATGCCTTGAAGTTGGCTCCGTACCTGCTTCTGCTGGCAAAAGGGGAGATGGTACAGGTGCATACAACACCTGTCTGTGAGAGGGTTTTCACAAACCCAGCACGCACCTTTTCCACTTACACACATTTTACAACAATTCTGACCAAACCCATCAAGATTCCCACACACAAACACAAGCCCTGGAGATAGATCTATCCGCATAGATACGTATATATCTATAAAAACAGTTATCGAAGGCTGCTGCAGAAACCCCACTGCAGGGCACAAGGACCAGGCACGAGCCAGCTCCAGCCCTGCCAAGAAGCAGAGAAATGCCTGGCCTTCCTTGCGCCAGACTCCACAGCTCACTGCCAAGGCAGGATGCCGCTGCTCTGCCGAGGCCCACGCCTCAGCACCGAGCACATGCAGCAGGCACCCAGCAACAGCACAGCCCTCCTAGGCAGGGATTTCTACAAGTTCTCCACTTACAGGTGCTACCTCTCCTCGAGCTTTCCCTGCAACACCTTCCAGGGAAGGTCCCTGGCAGCTCTCCCCAGCAGCAGAGCATAGGGCAGGCTGTGCCCGATGCTAGCTAGAGCAGGGGAAGGCTGGGGCTCCAGTCCACGGCCGGGGGACCCCTTTGCTCAGGGGGCAGCCTTCCCCCAGAGCACCCATGCCGCACCCTGCTCTTCTCCCCCCTTTAATTCCTTTTTAATTAATCTCATCAAACAGTGCAGAGCAGGCTGGTGCCTATGGAGGCACCCTGCCAGCTGCAGTGCGGAGCCGGGTGCCAGACCCCCCAGAGCCCCCAGGGCCAGCCCGGCACGAGAAGCAGGAGGGGTGGGGCACGCTTGAATTTGAAAATATTTTATTTGAATAGTAAATTATACAGTTGAAACAGTTCTATCGAAGCACTCTATAAATAGCTAACAGTTAAGAAAATAATGTGTGTAGAAAAAGAGATTGCATCTAAAAGTAAGAGCTGTTGGCTGCACAGGATAAAATGGTTAAGATCATGTGTTATTCTAGGTATAAAAGTTAAAACCTTTTTAGCAGATCCCTTAAGAAAAAAAGATCTTCTAAAATGCACAGTGAAATGGCAGGTGGGGAGACAAAAAAGCGCGTTAGAATATCTGCAATCAAATAATATCAATCTTCATAATATAAATAAATAACGAATAAATAACATAATTACTCAAACCAACATATACAGATAGACAACTCATGAGCTACCTTAATAAGGGCAAAACAAACAGAAACAGAAAGTTGGCATTTCACAGTTAAGGCAGTTTCTACAGCATTTACTGGAGACCATCAACAGCAGAGTCAAGGCATTTGTGGCTACACTAAAGGAAACGCTTGTTTCTCTCAAGCAGTCTGATCTGTTCACATCGATAAAAACCAGAGCAAAGGAACAAAATTTAAAAAAAAAATTAAAAAAAAAAAAGAAAAATAAAAAAGAAGAGAAAGACCCCGGGAAGGTAAGTGTAAAGCCAGATTCCAGCAGGTCACAAGCCGTATTAAAGCTAATCGTGTGGCGGCCCCGGGGGAATGGTGCGGGGCGGCGGGGAAGGCACGGGCGGCTCAGCAGGCGGGGCGCAGCGGCACCTGGAGCAGGATGACCTGCCGGTTCTCCGAGGGGTGGCACTTGTTGATGTGCCGGGTGAGGCCGGGAGAGCTGTAGAAGGTGGCCGGGCAGTACTTGCAAGGGAAGACCTGGGCGGCGTGCAGGAGGCGCAGGTGCCGCTCCTGGCTGCTCTTGCTGGGGAAGGTCTCCCCGCAGACGGGGCAGAGGCGGCACTCGGCGGCAGGCAGCTCCTCGGCGCTGGGCTCCGGGGCCGGTACGGGGGCCGGGGCTGGCGTGGATGCCGGTGTAGCGTGCCCCAGCAGGTGCTTGCGCAGGTAGGCTTGCCGGCGGAACCGCTTGGCGCAGCGGGGACACTCGAAGAGCCCCTCCTCGGAGCCCGCCTCCGAGGCTCCACCAGGGCTCGGTGTGTCCCGCTCGCTGCCACTGCCGCCGCTCGCCTCCTTCGGCGTCTCCTCCGCCGGAGCCGGGGCCGGGGCCGGGCCCGCGGCCGGTGCCCGGGCCGCCTCAGGGCCGCTCTTGGTGGCGGGCGGACGCGGTTTGTGCCAGCGGCGGTGGGAGGCGAGGTTGGCGGGGCAGGAGAAGACCTTGTCGCATTCGGGGCAGCGGTACTCCACCCGGACGATGCGGGAGCAGCGGTGCTGCGCCAGCGCGAAGGGGTCCCCGTACTCCTCCTTGCAGAGCTGGCAGATGAACTCGCCCAGCGGACGGGTGCAGCCGCCCCGTGCCTTGGCCGGCGCCTCCACCGGGCCCTCCTTGATGCGCAGCCCCAGCACGGGCGAGGTGGTCACTTCATCCTCGAAGGTCAGCTTGCGGATCGCCTTCGTCTTCTTGCCCGACGGGGCCTTCTGCCGCCCGGGTTCGGAGGCACCCGGCGGGCGCTTGGCGGGTAGCGGGCGGCCCGAGGCGGGCGGCGCGGCCGGAACGGGCGGCGCG